>VMDO01009440.1:0-14095 GCA_007922755.1 Pedetes capensis | reverse complement strand
TACAGATGATCATTATAGCAAAATATTTGGGAAAACATCCATTATTAAGAAAAATCCAATCCAAGCAGTTTGGGAGGTGGAGGCAGGAGGATCACAAGTTCCAGACCAGAGGCAGTCTGTGTAATTTAGCAAGACACTGTCTCAAAAAGTAAACAAATGGGCTGAGGGCACAGCTCAGTGGTACAGCATTTGCGAAGCATGCAAGCATGAGGCCCTGGGTTCAACCCCCTAGTACCACAAAAAGAAAAAAAGAAAAAGAAAAATCCAAAATCATGGCTTAAATAAGGTAGAAATGTATCCCCTGGATATGTAAACAAAGTCCTAGGATTAGCAATTCAGGAAGAGTGGCAGGTCAATGCAAAAGAGGAAAACCCTCCACCAGATGGATTGACACAGTGTCTGCAACAATGGGCTTAAACATAAATAAGATGGTTTGCCTGGCACAGAATCGGCAAGTGTTTCGATCTGCTGTACATAGGGTCGCTATGAGTTGGACTCGACTCGACGGCACCTAACAACAACAACAACAAGTATATATGGTAATTCCATGATTAACGGTGATCTGAGTTCATTCTATCTTGGGTCCACAATCTCTTCAACACGAGGATTCTGCCTTATGGCACAAGATATTTACTTGATCTCCACGGGTGCCATCCATACTCTGTGGGGGAATAAGAAAGACATTGTTCTTCTCTTTAAGGATACCTCCTCAAAGTCGTACATAACACTTCAATATAGTCATGTGACAGCACCTAACTGCAAAGGAATGTGGGAAATAAGTCTATTCCAAACATCATCTGCCCGCTAAAAACAGAGTCTAATTACTGAGGAAGAAAAGAGGACAGAATATCGGGGGACCACCAACACCCTCTGCCACATAATGAAAATGTTGACTCAGTTCAATAGACAAATTATGGTACATTCCAACAATGCAATACTATACAATAGTCAAAATTGTGATGTTCTCTAGTTATTAACATGGAATGAGAGGCACAATAAATTATTAAATGACAAAAGAAGTTCATGAAATTGCTTTTATAGTTAATCTTATCATCTTATTTATTTAGTTGCCCTTTCCTATACTCATTCTATCTATCTATGTGTCTGTCTGTCTATCTATCTATCTATCTATCTATCTTTTGGTGCTTTTTGTTTTCTAAAAGGATAGAATTTGTATGATATCTTTTTGGTTTAAAATAGCTGACAATATTGCATTGTGGTGGGTGTGAAATACTCTCTGTATGAAATGGACATTCGTATTTATAGGTGTATTTGTCATGACTAGTTTATGGTCATTCTATTAATTATCTATTTCCTCTAATTATTCAAGGCAAAATTTTGTAATATATACATTAGAATGAGCTTACTAATTGTGTTGTGAAAGACAGTTTATACTTCCTAATTTTTCTTCTTTTTTCTTTTTCTTTTTTTTTTTTTTTTTTTTTTGCAGTACTGGGGGTTGAACCCAGGGCCTTGCACTGCATGCTCTACAAGTGCTGGACCACTGAGCTGCACTCCAGCCCTTTTTTTACTTTTTGAGACAGGGTCTCACTGAGTTACACAGACTGCCTCTGGTCTTGAACTTGAGATCCTTCTGCCTCTGCCTCCAGAGCCACTGGGATTACAGGCGTGTGCCACCACACCTGGCTCTTCCTAATTATTATCAATTTACTAGAACAGTTTCTGAGAGGTGTGTTTACATCTGAGAGATGTGTTAAAATACTGTAATTGAGAGAGTTAATGATTCTTTAGTATATCTACTATAATTTGTCTTTCTGTATTTTTGAAAGTATGTCATTGGGTGTATGCAAGTTCAGCATTATTACATTTTCACGGCAATTGTTCTTTTTATTATTAAATAATGCCCTCTTTATACTGAATGTTATTGCCTTAAATTATGTTTCATATGATTAACATTGTGTTGCTACCTTTATTTGTTCAGTATTTACCTAGGATTTCCTTTTCACAATTTTACTGCAACATTTAATGGTCACAGCATTTGTATTTCAATTTAGATAATCTCTATTTGGTAACAGGTTAATTTCGTCTTTACATTTATTAGGATTGCTAGTATTTATTTCTACCATCTTCCATTTTCAATTTACCATATTTTTTCCTTATTGTTTGGGAGTTTTTCCTGCTATCGACTGGACTGCTTGAATTTGTTCCCTCTTTCCTCTTTCCAGTGTTTTGGAAGATATGTATTTTATTCCTTATAGAGGTTACGCCAAATTTGGAATATGCCACACTAGACTTTGTTGTTGTTGTTGTTAGGTGCCGTCGAGTCGGTAACCGACTCATAGCCACCCTCTGTACAACAGGGGAAACACTATTGTCAGTGCTTCTCTGCTGTTCATAGGGTTTTCAATGGGAGATTGATTTTTGGGAGGGGATTGCCAGGTCCTTCTCCCAAGCCTACAGCTTCTGGTGTTCCCAGGCAGTCTCCCATCCAGGTACTAACCAGGCCGGACCCTGCTTAGCTTCCGAGATCTGACAGGATGGGATGTCACAGGGCTACGGCTGCAGACTTGTTGTTACGCACTGCCAAATCGGGTCCAACTCATAGCAACTCTGTGTATAAGAGAACAAAACACTCTCCTACTTAAGAGAGGCCAAAACAATAGTCTTATTCTCTCTCCTTCCTTATTGTTATGTATCTTATTATTTTCACCTGCTTTTAAAATCACCCCAAATTAGACTTTATTGATAGGGCTGTGGGGTACCATACATAATACTTCTTTTCCGCCCTAAAATGCAGAATCAATGTGGAGAGAGAAATGGGGAAAGAGGCAGAAACAAGAAAGATGAAAATTAAAATATAATATTGGCTTTATTTCAGATAAGGCTGGTTGGAGAAAGAGATTTGGATCTGTGGCTACACGGGCTTGCTGATACTTTATTCCTGAGTTAAGTGGACTTAGTCTCCTGTGGCACAATAGGACAACAGCAAATCTCCCAATGATGCTGACAGCTTCCCCTCTGACCATGGCAGCCAAGGACGGACCTTTTCTGGAGGTGCGCAAATCTGAAGGAGAGGGAAGAGCAGGGCAGAGTCAAGCCAGTGGAGGCCTTTCTTGTGATTTTTTTTTTTTTTTTTTTTGTGGTACTGGGGTTTGAACTCAGGGCCTCACACTTTGCACGTTCTGCAAGTGCTGGACCACTAAGCTGCACCTTCAGCCCATTTTTTTTTTTTTTTTTTTTTTTTTTTTACTTTTTGAGACAGGGTCTCGCTAAATTATGCAGACTGCCTCTGGTCTTGAACTTGCAATCCTCCTGCCTCTGCCTCCTAAACCACTGGGATTACAGGCGTGCCCCACCCCGCCTGGCTTTCTTGTGAACTTTTTGATCCTCTTATCTTGCAGAGCCTGTTGCTGTACCCCTGTGGTGTCCCGTCCTGTCAGATCTCAGAAATTAAGCAGGGTCGGGCCTGGTTAGTACTTGGATGCAAGACCGCTTGGGAACACCAGGTGCTGTAGTCTTGGGAGAAGGACCCGGCAACCCACTCCCAAAAATCAATCCGCCATTGAAAACTCTATGAACAGCAGAGAAGCACTGACAATAGTGTTTCCCGTGTTGTACGCAGGGTTGCTATAAATTGGACACTGACTCCACAGCACCTAACAACCACAATCTTGCAGAGGAAAAGCTAAGGAAGCAGAGAAAAGTTAAAAGTGTTCTTACATTGTCCCTCGTGTGTGGGCTCCTCTCCTCGTTGTGGACACATGAGTGGGAAATAACTGTTGCTCTAACAATTGTCACTGTCAGTGCTATTCTTGTTGACACGCTTTTCTATAGTCCTCGCCCAAGTCCTGTCTACCGTGGAGCTGGTGCTGCTGTGCGGGGCCCCTGACTTGCCCGCATCCTCCTGAGACGGAGGGGAAGCAGCAGCCCCAGGAGCTCTTTGCTCGAGGCCATCCTTGCCCATGAGGCGTGGAAAGGGGAGGGGGAAGGCTTTGGGAACCAGTTACCAATGACAACCTGAATCTGGTGGAGAAGAGTCTGGCTGACACCTGGCCATGTGACTTGGCTCCACGGTCGCCTTGGCACAAGCACTGCTGAGAACAGCCTTGGCAAGGCAGCAGGTGGGAGGGTGAACGGGTGTGGCGAAACCCAGCCGACCTTGACCAACTTGCTGTGTCGGTGAGATCAAAAGCCTGGAGATATCTGAGGACTCCCCCCCCCCCCCCAGTAATGAACTGAAAAGCCAAAATCAACTTTTCTCAACTACAGCATTCAAAACAAAAGCACAAACATTTCACTGCCTCTGTTAGATCACTTTATCTTTAGTAGCCTATCTTTCTACCTTATTTGTATAAGACAACAATCAAAAGTCACTGTCATAGCAAGAGGTGATCAAAGACTAGAAGGCCAAAGGGGTAGAGAATAAAATGTTTCTACAGGAGGCTCATCAATTATAGTAAAAAAAAATAAAGACTATGTTGTTTTCTTGGATTTTGTGAGATTTTATAAAATTTAACTGTGATTTAAATTTTTATTTGTTGTGGTTTCTAGTCTTATACTAAGTAAACCTAAATTCGTACCCAATTTTTTCCTTGTTGTTGTTGATAGGTGCCGTTGAGTCGTGTCCGACTCATAGCGACCCTCATAGGGTTTTCAATGGCAGATTGTTTCAGGATTGCCTTGGGAGTGGATTGCCACATCCTTCTCCCATTTTTGCTGTGCTGGGAATCAAACTCGGGACCTCAGAGACTGCAGAGCAGCACTCTACCAACTGAGCTAAATCCCAGCCCAATTTTTTCCTTAGTAATTTGGTATTCTTTTGTTTAAAAGGGTCTTCCCAGGCTGGGCAAGGTAGCACACACCTGTAACCCCAGCGACTGGGGAGGTGGAGGCAGGAGGATTGCCAAGTTCGAGGCCAGAGGCAGCCTGTGTAATTTAGCGAGATCCTGTCTCTAAATAAAAAGTAAAAAACAGGTAGGGGTGCAACCCAGTGGTAGATCACTTGTAAAGTATATGTGAGACCCTGGATACCCCAAGTACCACAAAAAGTAAAAATAAATAAATAATAAATAAATAAAACAAAAAGACCTTCCCAATTATTAAAACTTTATATCTCAGAAAAGTTGTAACCACCTCTGGCTTGTTGTTTTGTTGTTGTTTTCTGGAGATTTTTAATGTACAACTTAATGTGTTTCATTCTGACATGTATTTCATTGTGACATTTCCATATATGTGTTTCATTGTACATTGTTCACATAACTTCCCCCTTACCCTCTTGGCCCCTCCTCCCCCATCTTCCACCTCCCCACCAATGGCGTCCTTTCTATTTGCATGTCTTTTTGTGGAAATATTTATCTATACACATGCATCCTGATTTTGATTTAAGTCCAAACTTTTTTCTATAGTGATCTAGCTTTTTACTTCTCAGCAATATTACATGAGTAATCTAGTCCATTTACATTATTGTGATCCTTTGGTATTATTGGTATTATTATTATTATTATTATTATTTCTCAAACTATTAAAGTTGGGCTGTTTACTTTGAGGTTGACCTCTCTCTCATTCCTCACTCCTCATTGGCCCTCTTCCCCCTCCCATCTTCTCCCATCATCGCCTCCTTTTGCTAGATCTCTCCCTCCTTCTTTCCACTCCTTAAATTGTCCTTTTTCCTCTAAGTCTAATTGAGCTTTTTATTATGTTCCAATTTATGTATAGGATTTCTTCCTTCTTTTAAGTTTGATTCAGCTCCCACATATGAGTGAGAACATGTGGTATTTCTCATTTTGGGCTTGTGTTCGTTCACTTAAGATAATTTTCTCCAATTCCATCCATTTTGCTGCAAATGACATTATTTCAATTTTTTTGATTGCTGAGTAGTATTCCATTGTGTATAGGTACTATAAATTTTTTATCCATTCTTCTGTTGATTGGCACTTTGGTTGATTCCATATCCTTGCTATTGTGCAAAGTGCTGCATTGAGCATGGAGATGCAGGTGTCTCTGTGGTATGATGACCCATCTCCCTTTGGGTATATTCTCAATAGTGATATAGCTGGGTCATATGGTAGATCAATTTTTAGTTTTCTGAGGTACCTCCATATTGATTTCCAAAGTGGTTGGACCAATTTACAACTCCACCAGCAACGTAAGAGTGTTCCCTTTTCTCCACAGCCTTGCCAGCAGTTGTTATTTGTTTTATGGATCTTGGCCATTCTTACTGTAGTAAGGTAGAATCTCAGAGTTGTTTTGATTTGCATTTCCCTCATGGCTAGGGATACTGAGCATTTTTTCATGTGTTTCACAGCCTGTTGAACTTCTTCATTTGAGAACTATCTGTTCAGCTCCTTTGCCCATTTGTGTATTGGGTTATTTGTTTTCTTGGGAATTGCTTTCTTGAGTCCTTTATAAATTCTGGAAGTTAGTCCTCTGATGTATAGGATGTGAAGATTCTTTGTCGTTGCTGTTGTTTGATTGCTTGTTTTGTGTTTTTAGTTTTGCTTCAATTTTTTCCAAATTTCTTTGCTTTACCTTTGCTGTTTGTTTCCCCCATCTTTCTTCTCGGCTCATTTTCCTTCTTGATCGAATTTACCTTTCCATGGTTCTTCCAGTCTAGGTCTGGTAGTGGAACCCTATGACAGGGTCATTATTTAGTCCTCATTCTTTTTGTTTTGCCTGTTTATTTGTTTGCGACAGGATCTTGCTGCATGTCCTAAGCTGGCCTGGAACTCCCAATCCCCCTGCCTTCTCTGGAGTGCTGAGGTCATGCCTGGCTCCTAGTCTTCACAGTTAAGTGAAACAGTCGGGTAGTGAATTCCATCCAGCCTTGCCTCCCCTTCATGCGCTGTCGTTATTTCGCTCCTGGGTGCGCATTGTCACAGAGAAATCGACTTGTTTCTATGAAGGCCAAGCTGTCTTTTCTTCCTATCTTTTGTGTTTGGCAGTTTCACACCCGTGTACTTAGGTTTGAATTTGTTTTTATTTCATCTGCAAGGGTCTAAGTGTAGTTCTACAGTCTGAAGATTTATGTCCCTTTTCAATCTTGGAGACGTATCACTCCTTAGCCTTCTTTTTTGTAAGGGGTTTTTAAAAAATAACGAGCAGATATAAAATAATATTTTAACAACACATAAGTTATGAAGAATAATGGAGAACAAAACAAAATATAATAATATAGCAATTGTGTACTCACCAATGAGTGGAGGAAAAGAAAAAAAAAAGCGCAGAGGTATCACTTATAATTCCCATGACCCTTGCTAACCTCACTTATTTCCACCATTATCTTTTTTTTTTTTTTTTTTTCAGTACTGGGGGTTGAACCCAGGGCCTTGCGCTTGCATGCTCTGCAAGTGCTGGACCACTGAGCTGCACCCTCAGCCCATTTTTTCACTTTTTGAGACAGGGTCTCACTAAGTTACGCAGACTACCTCTGGTCTTGAACTTGTGATCTTCCTGATTACGCCTCCCGAGCCGCTGCGATTACAGGCATGCGCCACCACGCCCGGAGCTCCACCATTATCTTAAACTCCATAGTTATTATTCTTTTTCTTTTTAGTTTCACAAAGGATATATATTTTATGTATATTTTTAAACTATATATTTTTATCCTAATGCTGTATATGATCTTCTTCAATTTATTTTCTCCACACAAAATTATATTCCTTAGATTCTCCATTGTTATTGGGTACAGCAATAATTTATTCACACTCATCACTATATAGTATTCCACGACCTAGATTTTATTTATTCCACTGTCAATGGACATTGATTTTCCTCTAGTTCTTTTCTAGTTTGCACAGTGCTGCTCTAAGCATTTTCATGACTGACTCCTAGAACAGGATAGTGTCTCCATAATCTATACCTAGGAATGGAATTGCTAGGTCATAGGGTATGGGCATCTTCATAAAGTAAAATTGTTCTCCAAAAGGATTGTACTAATTTATACTCCATCAGCAGAACGTAAGAGATTTCTTTGCTCCATATACCTGTCAGTGAATGATAATCTAATGACTTCAATATTTGGTAATTTTGTGAGTATGTAGAATTAACATATATCTTCCTGATTGTTCATGAGATTGAGTGGTATTTTGTACGTTAGTTGGATATTTATATTTTTTATAAAATGCTCATGTCATTCTTCTGATCTCTTTTAAAATTTTTGCATTGTTGCTTGCAAGGTGGCACACATCTGTAATCCCACCCACTCCAGAGGCAGAGGCAGAAGGATCACAAATTCAAGGCCAGAGGCAGCCTGTGTAACCTAGTGAGACCCTATCACAAGGTTTAAAAAAAGGGGGCGGGGTTAAAAGTGCAGCCCAATGGTAGAGCCCTTGCAAAGTGTGTGCTACGCTGTGGGTTCAGCCCCTTAGTATTGAAAAACAGTTGTATTGTCTTTTTCTTGTTGAAATATAAGAGTTCTTTACATTTTCAGGATACAAATCCCTTGACAATTTATATCAAGCAACTATCTTCTCCTACTGTGTGGACAGTTATTCTATTCCCATTATGGTGTCTTTTGATAAATGGATGTTGTTATTTTTAACATAGCCCAATTTATAAATTTTTCCCTAGCAGATTTCAGTTTTTATTTCTGGCCTAAGAAAATGTTTATATCTCTGAGGTCATAGAAGCACTCTCCTAAACTGACTTCTAAAATTTTTGTAGAGTTGTATTTCACTCGGTTTTTATTGTTGTCAGTAGGTGCCTGTGGAGTCCAGTTGGACTCATAGAGACCCTCATAGGATTTTCAGAGGTTGATTGTTTCTGGATTAATTCGGAAGTGGATTACCACATCCCTCTCCCAGTATTTCACTTAGAGCTTATTAATTCACCTAGAGTCGATCCTTGTGTATGATGTAATGTGTGTGTGATTCATACATGTGTAATGTAAGTCTGATTGTCCTTATGTCTCTTACCAGTGTTAGTATATAGATCTAGATATATAGATTTATGTTCTTATCTCCCATCTCAGTATATGAAAAATTATATTGTGGGATGCAGAAAACTGGTATGCTGAGAGAAATGTATAGTCTTAATACATAACAGCTGAACATTAAGTATCTATGTTTCCTAATTTGAAAGTAAAGAAAGAACAATAGAAAAAACACAATAAAGGTAGCATAAAGAACATAAGGAGCAGAAACCAAATAAATGACCATCATATAAAAAGAATAGACCAATTAAAAAGAAGCCAATTAAATGGAAAATATATAAATAATGGAGAAGCTTAGGAATCCAAAATATTGGTCTTTGAAAAGACTAACAAAGTAAATAAACTCTGGTGAGACCACGTTGTTGTTGTTGTTAGGTGCCGTCGAGTCGGTATCCAACTCATAGCGGCCCTCATAGGGTTTTCAATGGCTGACTGTTTCGGGGTTGCCTTGGGAGTGGATTGCCATGCCCTTCTCCCATTATTGTGGTGCTGGGAATCGAACTCGGGACCACAGAGACTGCAGAGCAGCGCTCTACCAACTGAGCTAAATCCCAGCCCGAGGCTACATTAGAGAAAGAAAAAAGGTCCAATTAAATAGTTATGTGATGAGTTCATTGCAGCAGAGATTAAAAAGATGAGTGCTTTTAATCAATTTTATGCCAATAAAATTGAAAATTTAGAAAAAACATGCCCATCTCCAGAAGAATGTATATTAATTTTGTTTTTAGTTTGCTTAACTCTCTTGTTAATGCTAATCATTTCTCTGTGGATATCTTTAGGTTTTCTACATGAGACAACTATTCAGTAAGAGAATTATAACAGTATCTTCCCCATTTATCTCTTCAAATGTCTCTACAACTTTCTTTCTAGAATGCCTATTAGAAGTATATTGGAAGGCTGGGTGTGGTGGTATACACCTGTAATATTAGCACCAGGGGGGCTAAGGCAGGGGAATTGCATGTTCGAGGTTGGCCTGGGCTACATAGTGAGCCCCTGTCTCAAGAAAGAAGAAGAAGAAGAAGAAGAAGAAGAAGAAGGAGGAGAGGAGGAGGAGGAGGAGGAGGAGGAGGAAGAGGAGGAAAAAGAGGAGGAGGAGGAAGAAGGAAAAGAGCAATAACAACAACAATAACAACAATAGCAGCAACAACAACAACAACATTGGAACCTCTTATTCTGTCTTCTGGTTCTTAATACTTCTCTCATTCAGATGTATTTTGCTCAGTTGACTGCTTTATATAATAATTTAACTTTAACTTTTTTTTTTCCTTTCAGTACTAGAAGATTAAACCCAGGGCCTGGTACATGCTAGGCAAGTGCTCTACCACTGAGCTGCACATCTATTTTATTTGTTGTTGTTGTTGTTAGGTGCCCTCGAGTCTGTATCCGACTCATAGTGACCCTCATAGGGTTTTCAATGGCTGACTGTTTCGGGATTACCTTGGGAGTGGATTGCCAGGTCCTTCTCCCATTTTTGCAGTGCTGGGAATTGAACTCGGGACCTCAGAGACTGCAGTGCAGCACTCTACCTACTGAGCTAAATCCCAGCCATTTTTTGTTTAAATCAATTTAATTAAATAAATAATTTGCTGTGCCAAGGGATTGAACCTACGGTCTTGCACATGCCAGGCAAGCAATCCACCACTGAGCTACACCCCCAGATCTCCACTTTTTAAAAATTTTGAGACAGAGTCTCACTAAGCTGAGCAGGCTGCCTCTAGCCTGGAACTTGCCATCCTCCTGCCTCAGCCTCTCAAGTAGCTGGGATGACAGGTGTGTGTCATGGCTTCTGGCTTTTTAAAACTTGAATAAATTAGTCTTCTACTTCTGGGAGTTCAATTTGGTTATATACCAAATCTGCCTATCCTATGTTCTTTTGGTCCTTTGGGTCCACCATCATTTCAACCTCTGCCCCATCTTTAAACCCCTTCTGTCATTTTAAACACAGCCATATTTATAGCCTCCTTCGGAATGTTCGGTTATCTGTAATTCCTTGGGTACCATTTTCTAAATTGTATCTTTTGATTCTTCTTCATGTGGCCTGTAATTTTTTATTGTGAGATCCTCTTAAACAGTGATGGTCTTTTCTATGGAAGTCCCGTGTGCCCCAGATTAGAGACTTGTTTCTGCCGTGTGAATTCACATTTGATTCTTGCAGTTCCCGGAGCTGCCATGAGTCTTGGCCCACTTTGTTTTTTTCTTGCCCAATTTTTTTGTTATCCCGTCAGCTGAGGATTCTCTTGCTAGAAGGCGAGTACAAAATTAGTTCCCACACTCAGGCTTGGAGTTTATCATTTCTCAGAGGAGATGGTTCATTTTCCTCCGTGCTCACAGCCCCAAATATTGTAAGATTCCTTGCTCTTCATCTTTGCTAGAGCTCTTTTTTAAGTGTCATTTAGTGGACTAAGGAAACTTGCAAGAGCCTGTCCTTACTTCATTCTCTTCACTGCAGATTTTCATGAAGAGTAGTCACAGGCCATGTGTTTGTTTTCACGTGAGGCTAATACCCTGGGTCCCCTTGTCTTAGTAGTAGGCTATCAGCCCCACTCTACAGTTCTGGTTACCAGGGGCTTGCTCTATTTTCTATCCTGGTTCAACTATCCAAATTCATTCATTCATTCATTCATTCATTCATTCATTTTTGCAGCACTAGGGATCAAATCCAGGGCCATGCACATACAAGGCAAGTTCTCTACCACTAAGCTACATCCCTCGCCTCGATTATCTACTTTAAAGAACACAACTTGTGTATTAATGATTTATTTTACTATATTTATTCAAAATATCTATATGTTTATTGCAAGAGGATATCTGCATTAGCCCACCTTTTGCTGGAACCATAGGTTGTAGAAAAAGTTTGATTCCACCCATATTTAAATAAATATCCTCCAATGGCTGTGATTGTAGGTGATTTTGATTTTCTATTAGCATTACTTTCAGTGTTCTGACTTGATACAATGAATGTATAATACTTTTATTATTTGAAAATACAGTTAGGTGCGATGGTGCATTCCAGTAATCCCAGCTACTCTGGAAGCTAAGGCAGGAGGATCCCAAATTTCAAGGTTTGCCTGGACTATATAATGAATTCAAGTTCAGTCTAGGAAACAGCAAGACCTTGTCTCAAAATAAAAATGAAAATGAAAAGGGGCGGGGATGTAGCTCAGTGGTAGAATGCTTCCTACCACAAGACCCTGAGTTCAATCCCTAGTACAAGGAAAAGGAGGTGGGGTAGCAAGGGAGAAAGGAAAAAACATACAAAATAATTTCAATTTTGAAAGGAAACTTTAATGAGAGTCGGATTAGGATATTTTACTATCACATAGCTCAGAAATTATTTTGCTTTCAGTTTATCTATGTTTAACGGCGGGGGGGGTGTGCGGATGTCACACAAAGCTATAAAGTTACTCTAAATTTGACTTCAGAATGGATTGGAGTGAAACATTACTAATTCAGACTAAATGAAAGAAATGAATCTAAGTTAATCTAAAGTCTAAATATTTTAATGCCTCTTAATTTCTTTAGGCAAATCCAATAAATGGAATGACAAATAGTATCAATTAGGGAGGGTCCTATACTAAACAAATAAAACATATTAGTTGTGTTATGCTTTTAAACAGAAAAAAAATTCCCCATCCCTGTATCTAGCCCTCAATTATTGTATTTACTAGTTACTAGAAAGAGCTGCGCTGGTAACTTTTTAAAGGTCTCTGTGTCCAATTTCTTAACCATCTTTGTGAATACTTGTTTCTGAGTGTGTCTGGGGATACGGGATGTGTTTTGGGGTTTGCGGATATATATGTGCTTGAGGGAGGCTATTGAGGGTATGGAGCTGGAGGTTAGCTCAGTTGGTAGAGTGCTTGCTCTGCACTCTCTGAAGACCTGGGTTCGATCCCCAGCACTGCAAAAAAGTGGGAGAAGGACGTGGCAATCCACTCCCAAAGCAATCTACTCCCAAAGAAATCCAGAAAACAATTGGCTTTTGAAAACCCTATGAGGGTCTCTATGAGTTGGACCCAACTTGATGGCACCTAACAACAACAGTATTGGGGGTATGAAAGTATGTCTGCTTAATGACTTTTAATTCTCTTTTACTACTACTACTACTACTACTACTGCTACTACTACTACTACTGGCTGGGATTTAGCTCAGTTGGTAGAGCACTGTGCTGCAGTCTCTGAGGTCCCGGGTTCAATTGCCAGCACACAAAAATGGGAAAAGGGCCTGGCAATCCACTCCCAAGGCAATCCTGAAACAGCCATTGAAAACCCTATGAGGGTCGCTATGAGTCAGATACCGACTCGACAGCACCTAACAACAACTACTACTCCTTCTTCTTTATCTTCTCCTCCTCCTCCTTCTCCCTCCTCCCTCCTCCCTCCTCCCTCCTCTTCCTCCTCCTCCGCTGCTGCTGCTTCTGCTCCTGCTCCTGCTCCTGCTCCTCCTCCTCCTCCTCCTCCCTCTTCCCTCTTCCCTCTTCCCTCTTCCCTCTTCCCTCTTCCCTCTTCCCTCTTCCCTCTTCCCTCTTCCCTCTTCTTCTTCTTCTTCTTCTTCTTCTTCTTCTTCTTCTTCTTCTTCTTCCACAGTACTGGGAGGTTGAACCCAAGACCTCACACATGTTATTTGCAAGCCCTCACACACTGAGCCACACTCCCTGCCCATTTTTTTACTTTGTATTTTGAGACAGGGTCTCGCTAAATTATGCAGGCTGCCTCTTAATGTTTCAATTAATACATTTATATTAGCCTTTTACCTGTTCCAATGATCTTTACTTCTAAATTATTGAGGATCAAATAATATTTCCTGTACACGATCTACTAATATGTGGGTACTGAAATTTTTTAAAGTCAGAGACTTAAAAATCCAACTCTTAAGTCAGGAGCCATGGTAGAATGCTTGTAATCCCAGTAGCTTGGGAGGCTAAGGCAGGAGGATTACAAGTTCAAGGCCAGAGTCATCCTTCACAACTATCTCAAAATAAAAAATAAGCTGGGCGTGGTGGCACTCGCCTGTAATCCCAGTGGCTTGGGAGGCAGAGGCGGGAGGATCGCAGGTTTGAGACCGGAGGAAGTCTGCGTAACTTAGCGAGACACTGTCTCAAAAAGTAAAAAAAAAAAAAAGGTCTGGGGGTGCAGCTCAGTGGTCCAGCACTTGCAGAGCATGCAGGCACAAGGCCCTGGGTTCAACCCCCAGTACTGCAAAAAAAA
>VMDO01009439.1:0-77225 GCA_007922755.1 Pedetes capensis | reverse complement strand
CTCCTTTTCCACGCCCCTTCTCCCTTTCCCCGCCCTTTCTCTCCCTTTCTCCTCCCCCTAATCTGCCAGTCCTGCAAACCTGGGAAGCTCCATCCGCTCCCCCCATTCCCCGCCCCTTCCGTCCTTATCCACGCCCCCTCTCCGTTTCCCCGCCCCTTCCGGCGGGCGTAGCGCGCACGCTGCGGCACTTCGGCCGGAGCGGCGGCCCCTCCTCCCCCGTGGGCTGCGGCCTCCGTGGTGGCGATGGCGGCGGCGGCGGGCGCGGAGGCGGCGGCCGCGCGCTGAGGCCAGGCCCGGGCGGGTCCGGCGGCCTGGAGGTCGCGAGCGGCGGAGGCCCGGCCGCCTCGGCGCGCCGCGGGAGCGCGGAGAGAGCGGCGGCCGCCGGGGAGGCCGGGGAGGCCCCGCGCGCGCCGCGCCCCGCGCCCGCCGCCGCCGCCGCCCCGCCGCCCGCAGCGCCCGGGGTCGGGGCCGGGGCCGGGGCCGGGGCCCGGCGCGCGCGCGCGGAGATGGCGGGGGGCCACGGCGGCCTGGGCGAGATCGTGCAGCTCAACGTCGGGGGGACCAGGTGAGGCGGCCCGCGGGGTCCCCTGATTTGGGGGCGTTGGCTGCCCCGCTGGGGGCCCCGGCCTTGTTGTTCACCCCCTTTTCGCAGGCGTCGGGCCGCGAGGAGCCGCGTGCACCCCGCCTCGGGTCATCCCCGAGCGCATTGGAAGAACCTGTGGCGGGAAGCTGGGACCGGTGCAGTCGCACCTGCTCGCTTTCCCCGGCCTCCTGGGGCAGCCCGGGCCAGGGCAGCGTCTGCCGGAGCGAGCTCAGTGAGGCAGGGCCCGCTGGTCACCGGCAGGATTTCTGGGGCCCGGGAGGGCCCCAGGGTGGCCGTGGGGTTGATTTTCCCAGGTGCTTGGTGGGATTTGAAGGCTGGTTCAGCTTGGAGAGCGGCGGGAGCAGAAGCTGCGCTGGGAACTCTTGGTTCTAGGAGCCCTTGGGTGTTAGCGCGGGGTAAGCGGGTCGAAAGCGCCCCTTGAGCCTGTGTCCAGCCTTCCACCCTCTTCCTAGGCCTTTTCATTAAGCTTGCTGTTGTTGTTCAGTTTTTGTGGATTTGCCATCACTTCTGAGTCATGCTTCTCGGAAAAGGGACTCTGCCAGCTGTGTGTGAAGGAAGGGGTAGTTTAGTTTTAGGCACAGTAGGAGATTAATATACTCTAGTATGTAGTGTATTTTGCTGTGCTGGAGAGTATGACAGGTTTTCAGCATCTAGGCTTTGATAATCCAAGACTTTTTGCATATTTTGAAAAATGTGAAATGAAAGCAGTGTGAACCACAGTGATAAAATACGTGTAGTTGCTTTAATAGTACACATCTGTTAGCTTTCTGGGTATTCTAGAGAATTCAGCAAAAGCAGCAGTGGTATTTTATTTCTCCTTACCTCTTTCTCCAAAGCAAAGTTTTTAGAGAAATTGCAACATTATTACTTATATAGGTAGTGGTTATGTGGATACTTACATCTTCTAATCTAAAAAAGGGATT
The DNA here is from genome assembly GCA_007922755.1 of Pedetes capensis. NCBI lineage: Eukaryota > Metazoa > Chordata > Mammalia > Rodentia > Pedetidae > Pedetes > Pedetes capensis. The sequence goes on along the minus strand of VMDO01009439.1, from coordinate 75,698 downwards.
TTTTTCCCCCTTAAAATTAGCTGACAATATTGTAGCAAGTATGAATGCCAAAATGGAGTGTTCTCTGCAAGAGTAGGTCTTCAGTATGTGTTACTACTAAAGAGTGGCGGTATAGTCACTTAAAATTCTTACTGGTTTTTAATTGCTTTTGATGGTACATTTTTCAAGCGTTCAAAAGGACATACAGTTAGATCAAAATTAAGTATTATTTACTGTATACCAAAAATGAATGGCTTACAGAGTGAACTCGTGTTAATGATGGTAGATTTCACTTTAAAATTTTAAATTCTGGAAGGCACAGTAACATTTTACTTGAGGTTTAGTTAGGGGGGTTGATTTTACCAGGTTCCAGATTTTTCTAAGTCATAATTAGCAAAGAATACAAAGTATCATAAAATAGGTTATGGGTTTGAACAAGTTAGAAGACAGGTAAATTCCACAGAAATGAAAAATAAAAGTAAAATTAAGCTTTATAATTGTCAGTATAAAGTAGTTTATAAAATAGGTAATGACATGGCCTGTTAGGAAGTGAAACTATTGACTCCATGTGTTCCAAGAATGTTTTCGAGATTTGCTTTGAATTACATACTCTTGCAGCGTTTCACGGCTACAAGAGAGCTAGAGGCCATCTACACCTTGTAAGAAACACAGATGAACCCAGTTAACCCAATCACTTAAATCATTGTGAGAGAGGAGGCAAGGCTGTGATTGCCTGCACCGGTGCAGCTGAAGAATTGGCTCCTGGGAGAATCACCTGTGGTGTGGAGTTGAGGCTCTGAAGCCAGAGTAAAATTCCAGAGGAGAGTTGAGGAGAGAGGTCTGTGCTGTGGGTAAGGTCTTTCCCCTCCCCACTCTGTATCTTTTCCAGAGATCAGAAATGGACTCTAAGGAATTATAGAAATAACAATGTTTACGATTCATTTAATACTTTGTGGGTGATTCAGAAAGCAGAGAAGAGGCTGTTTCATGTGAAATTGTTAGTACCTGTTTACAAAAGAAAGTAGTGAAGCAGGAGGAATACAATATGGCTCAGTTTGTGGTTAATTCTCTAATGCGGGAGTATTGATTTCAGGCCTGAGAGGGCCGGGATCAGCCGGGGAAGACTCAGGAGGAGGTTTGGAGTCAGATTGTTTAAATTCCCAGGCAGTCTCTTCCTTCTGGCTAGCTCAGCAGGTAGGGGCAAGGCTGCTTTTTCATTTTTTGGTGCTCGATTTCCTGAGATACAGAATGCCGGTAAGCCTTGCATTTCATGTCTACTACCCCAAATTCCTCAATCCTGTAAGATTGGTACTATCATCTTCATTATCAGTGGTAATTTTGCAGAATAAGTGACTGTAGTTGGCTTGCTTTCAAGGTAATTTAGTGGTAGGCAAGGCGCTTGGAGTATAGCTTGGAGTATAGCTGGACGGGCTAATTTCTTTAGTCAGCCTTTTGTGGAGACTTGATTACACATGGTCATCCTTTTCTTAGAACGCTACAGATTTGAGATAAAACACAGAAAAGGCTTTCACATATACATATTACAAAGAATTACACTCATTACAGAATTTTAAATGTCTTCATTATTTGAAATCAGCTTTGGGGCTCTGTTTTTTGTTTTCTTGATTGGCAAGGGAAAATTTGATGGGATGGAGGCCCAGTTCTTCTGTCCAGAAATTGCAGATTCCTAAACCCACTTGAAAATACTGGTTCACACTCAGATGCACACTGTGAGTTTCTGTTTGTTTTATTTTGAGACAGGCTCCTTGGGTAGCACAGGCTGGCTTTGAACTTGGGATCCTCTTTCTTCTGCCGCCCAAGTGCTGTTATCACAGGTGTGCACGCCCATGCCTGGATCTAAGTGACAACTTATTTGGAAAGCAATTTGCTGGAAGCAGCGAATATGAAATGTCAAGTTGTAAACTATTCGTGGAATTAATTTGGTGGCTCTGGAAACAGTGAATCTCTTTGCTATGAATCCTTGGATCCTTCAGTTTGCCATCAGCTGATCTGCCTTTATTTAATTGACCCAATTAGTGTGAGTAGTGGCAATCTACTTTTCATTTTTTTCCTTAGGAGTTTAAGAAATACACTTAGGAAACTTTCCCTTGCTTGCTTGTTTGGCTCGTGTGTCTGCTTTTGTGACTGTGAGGCAGTCTCATGTGCAGCCCAAGTTGGCCTCCAGCTCTCCATCCTCCTGCCTCAGACTTCGGAGTCCCAGGCTAGGCAGTGCACACCTTGCTAGGCCCCTTTCTCAGTCAGATTAATGAGCACAGGTGCTGTGTCACAGCACTTAGATTATTCATAGCCTATGACAGTGGTTGCGCATTAATGTCTTGTGTTCTCTGAAGGATCTTAATGTAGTTTATGTAGCTACATCTTTAATAAATAACTGTATTGCCTTTAATCGGCTGGAGGATCCTTACAGGTTACAAAGCTGTGGGTGGGAGGAAGGAAGCGGAGACCCTCTTCTGTGTTTTGATCATAGAAAACCGCGGCGTGAGGCTGAGCAAAGCTGTTAATGGGCATTTTCCCTCCTCTTATCGACACTAAGGCTGAGTACTAAGTGCTCTGTAAAGTGGGGAGCTTGCTGACATCTGCTTATCACCTCCGTCTGAAGATGCTGTCGTACTATAAAATGCATTTCTGCAAATACATTGGAAATGTGGATGTGCAGGTGTTGAAGGAATAGTGATTTATCCAGAGGTGGAAACCTCCTGAGGCCGCTGCCCTGGGTGCAAAGTGGGGACCCGAGGGCGCTCTGTCGTAACGCTCCGGGGCGTCTTGGGGAGCACTGCCGTTCTCAGCCTGGCCTGCCCTGCTGTCCTCCGTTCCACTTGGAGGTGGGAATGGGAAATGCAGTGACTTTTGCGGTCGACTAGTACGCGCTTTCCAGCCCTCTGATAATCCCAGTTGCTGACGGCAGGTGCGTCACCTCTCCCTGAGCATTGCTGGGCCCTCTGGCTGAGGCTGGCCTGTGTTCCCTGGGGGTCTCACAGGGCAGCCGCTGCCAGCGGTCAGCCACCTTGCGTAAATATGAAGGATGAAGACTGCGCGTGGAGATTTCAGGTGATGGCAGAAGGCGAATGCAGAGCGACAGCAGAGGTCTGCTGTGTAACCTGGTGGTGATGCCTTGGAGTGAAGACATTCAGACAAGTTGTACAAGTGCACACTGTGTTCTGTGGTCACGTTGGATTACATTAGTTTTTGATGTATTATCCTAGTCTGTTACACTATACTTTGATGAAGACCCCCAGAATTGATGGTGATAGGACTTGATCAAATGGCAGTTAACCTCTCAACAAGAATGTATCTGAGTGATTTTTGAGTGAGTTAATGCAACAGTTGCAAATAGTGCAAAGCTGTCATTTAAAGATGGGCTCAGCTGGTGGAGGGCTGCTCTGTGGCCCTGGGCTCCATCAGCAGCACTGCGAAAAACGGGAGAAGGACGTGGCAGCCCACTCCAGAAGCCATCCTGAAGCAGCCAGCCATTGAGAATGCTGTGCACAGCAGAGAAGCACTGACGTAGTGCCAGGCATGGCTCAGAGTCGGGGAGGGTTTTGTTCTGTTGTGCATAGGATCACTGTGAGTTGGACCTGACTCTATGGCACGGAGCAACCATAACAGCATGTAAAGACGATGTTGAATGAGTAGTTGACAGGAGTTACTGTGAGCACAAAAGGAAGTAATAATATACGGTAGAACATACGGAAACGCCTCCATTGCACCTTTGGTAAACCCAGACTGTCTCTAGAGAGATGGATGAGACCTGGGTTATTGGACATGAAGAGGGCCATGGAACTGGGATAAAGATACCAAAGTAACAGTGAACAAGAGTTATTTGGGGACATTGGAGAGTATGGCCTTATTACAGGGGGAAACAAAGTTTGGAGAGATGAAATAGGACCTGGGGTATTTTTTAAATATTATGCTGAGAGGCTGAGATTTAGGGTGATGGTCTAAAAAGGAGCGTTGTAGGAAGCATTATGTGGTAGAGAATTAACCATTTGATTTTTCTGAGAGCTCCTTGAATAATCTTAACTCTGAATGGAAAATAGTAAAGTTTAAAACTGTAATTGATACAGCTATAATTATTCAACAGCTGGCAGACCATTAGCATATTAACACTAGGTAATGTTGAACTTCCCAATCTGTTCTCTTTTACGATACCGGATAATTTCCAATTGCAGATTCAGTACCTCAAGACAAACCCTTATGTGGATTCCAGATTCATTCTTCTCCAGGTAATCCATGCAATTCTTTACTATGTTAGTGCACGCTTGTTTTATTGCCAGAACACTAATTTTCCTTAAGATTTTTATTTTGTGAATAAACAATGCTAGCTGTTAAAGTAGAATTGTCGTTTTTTTGTGGTTTTTTTTTTTTTTGGGAGGCCCAGTCTGGCCTCCACCTCCTGTTCCTCCTGCCTCGCCCTCCTGGGTACTGGGATGACAGGTGTGTGCCCCTGCGCCCAGCTGCTGTAGAAATGGTTTACATTGAAGGAAGATGGCTAATGTGGCATCTTTGACATTGAATAAAAAAGTCAATTGTTTCTGCTCAGCTTTTAAAAACTAATTCTAGCTTCTTTTAATGGCTTCTAGTTTGCTGAGCGGAAGAATTTCGACACTTCGAGATGAAACTGGTGCTGTGAGTATAACAGTGTTGGTCTGTTTCTAAGATGAAGCAGGTAGTGCTGGGACGAGTCCCTGGCATATAGTGACTCAGAGGGTAGGGAGCTAACATTGTAACAACCGCTCAGTGAAAGGGCTATAGGTTTTTTAAAAATTGTGTGTGTGTGTGTGTGTGTGTGTGTGTGTGTATACACGCATGCTTGCCATGAATGGTGTTTCTAAACAGGAAAGAGACCCCAAATAGGAAATACTGCATGTAGCAATTGTAAGTATTTGTGATTAGAGAAATTGTAGCATTTGAGGTTATACCAGCAATAAGGGAAATAGTTCTTAATTGATATTTTAACAGTAACTTGTTTGTTAAGTGTCGAGTTGAGTCTGACTCATAGCAACCCTATGTACAACAGAAGGACACCCTCCCCGACACTGTGCCATGCCCCACACTATGTCAGAGCTTCTCTGCTATTCATAGGGTTTTCAAAGGCTGATTGTTTCGGGAGTGGGCTTCCAAGTCCTCCCAATTAACAGTAAAGAGATACATACAAATATGAAAATGTTTTGATATTAGAATGGTAAGAGATTGCAAAGTTTTAAAATGCTGCGATTCATTTTGTAGAGTAACCTGATGAACTTGTACGCAGTGGTACAGTGGGAAAGTACCTATGATGCTTTTAATAAAACAGTTGGTTAGTGCGTTTAAACATGTTATAATGTGCGTAAGAGCATTAAATACCTGGTGATAGTGAAAGTCACAGCTCCCAAAAGCAAGAAGCCTGTTTGTGTGGAGGAAACGGTGTGATCCATGGTGTTCACTTGCCGTGGGGAGATTGGCAGATGACGTAAGGTGGCACAGGGCGCATGTCCATCTGACAGTGTGAGGCGCTCCTCAAGACCCAGACCTCTACAGGTCTGTGAGGTGGCTTCAGTTTCCTGACTGGCTCAAAAACAAAAGCAAGAATTTCCTTGATAGTGTATACATGGCTGGTCATAGTGTAGAGAGTTTTATTCACTATCATTCCCTGTCTAATTGGCTTATGTTAGTTTAAAAGGTGTTGGATTTTATGGTTACACCTTCTGTAATTGACTCACAGCGCCAGCACACATTCCCATAAAATGTTACCAGTGATGTATCAGTGTGGTGCATTTGAAAGCCTTTTCCTTGCCCTTCTGTATTCTGTGGGACCCTATTGTATTTAGAAAATACTCTGTTATTGCTCCTTCCCAACCCTTGAGGAAATGGAGATAGTAAAATTGTGAATGTAAAAGTGCTGTGAGAATAATATTCTTTTCTAGTTTTGATAGCGGCATCCAGTATTTACTGTGCTCCATTACTCCTGAGTGCACTGTAAAAGTACATTGTTTTAATGATTCACATGTGAGTCACAAATTGTTAGTCATAATTGCTGGCACCAATAATTGATTCCACAGTGTAAGTAAGTATTACTTATTCATAATATTTTCACAGTATTTATTGCATTCTAGAATATTTCAGATTGAAATGTTTCTTCAGGTATTTTTTCCCCCAAAATATCAGTCTATAGAAATGAGAAAATTAGCTGGGTGTGGTGGTGCATGCCTGTAATTCCAGTGACTCAGGAGGCTGGGGCAGGAGGGCCGCAAGTTTGAGGCCAGAGGCAGCCTCTGAAACTCAGAAGAAAAACGTAGGAAATGGTCTGAGGGTGCAGCTCAGTGGTACAGCACTTGGAAAGTATGCGTGAGGCCCTGGGTTCAACCCCCAGTACTGCCAAAAAAAAAAAAAATAATAATAATCTTTGTTCGTTAGTGTTTCAGATACGACAGAGTGAAGTGTAATTTTTAATTTAAAAATAAAACAATTCTTCATTTATAGATATTTATTGATAGAGACCCAGCAGCATTTGCACCCATTTTAAATTTTCTTCGGACAAAAGAACTAGACTTAAGGTAAGATATTAGTCCTTTTTAAAGTGAATTCTTGCTGATGGTTATGTGTTTAGGGTATTTTTATTTTATGAAGAGTTTTTCCCCCCCCAGACTGTGGTTTCAAATGAATGGATTTGTACTTGCTTGTAGGGTACACTGGTAAAATTAGATGACGTGCATGCAGTGTGTAATTATCAAATCGGTAGCTAGCATTTCCATTTCCTCAGATGTTACCTTCTCTGTATTACCCACTCTCACCGTTCCCTGCCTGCACCCTTTTGACTCTCCAATCACTTACAGTCTGCTGTCAACTCTGTCACCGACTCTTTAGCTTCCACAGATGGGAGCATGTGGTATTTGTCAAGGTGCTGATGATTGTTTATTTCCTTTGCAGTACTCTGGGTTGAGCCCAGGGCCTTGCACGTGCTAGGCAGTTGCACCACTGACTACACTGACTACACCTTATTTTTAATTTTGAGCCAGCATCTTGGTAAGTTGGCCTGCAACTGGAGATCCTCCTATCTCAGCCTCTTAAGTTGCTGGGATTGCAGGCACGTGCCACGGTGCCCAATCCACCATGATGATGACGATTTTTATTACTTATTTTGGTAATACTTGGGGGCTGAACTCCCAGGCCTTGCACATACTTGGGAAGTGCTCTCCAACTGGGCTGCACCCCCAGCCCATTTCTTATTTTTCGAGTCAGAGTCTGTTAAGTTACACAGGACAAGTTAAGTTACCCAGCCTTGAATTTGTGATCCTCCTGCCTCCGCGTCCCAGGTTGCTGGGATTATAGGTGTGTGCCACTGCCCCTGGCGTTTCAAGATTATTTTGATGAAAAATTTCCCCAGCTAAATTTTCTTGGGTGTGGCCACCACCACCACCTTTCAGAGCGCTCTAGCAGCTTCCCAAGCAGCTTCCTTTCGTGTCTCCTTCCATTTCATTTTCCATGCTGCAGCCGAATTTAGTTTTAAACATGTTAATCTAGTTAGGTAGCTCCTCTGCTTAAAACCCTTATTTAAAATGTTGTATCGGACCGATGATTTATGACTTTGGATTTGATCTTGTCTGTTCTCGGTCAGGCCCCTGCTTAGTATCTCTTATGCTACTTTGATCCCTTTCTGGTCTTCAAACCTGACTACTTTGGAGAAGTTGGCTGTGTCCATCTCATGTCGTCTTCACAGCTTGCTGTCCTTTCAGTACCACTGCACTTGTTATACATAGTCCTTTCTGGTCATCTGTCTTCCCTTAGACTTGATATTCCAGAAGGGCAGCCACAGTTTGCTACGTATTCCTAGGGTCTAACACCATACTTGACATGTAGGGGCGTTCCATATGATTTTTTTAAATAATCGAATGATTGCTTGAACTGTTTCTTTAACTTTGCTATCTTGAATTACACTTTGGGTTCCTATCAGGCAGCTGTCATTTGTATTTTCTGCCTTTGTTTCATAAATTCCTGATAAGCTTTCCCTAGGGATCTATTTATCTTTTTTGACACAACTTTTGGAACTGTAGGTGTTTGTTCCAGCTGCTGGTTTATAAGCCTTGATTTCTGTCTTGTATTCACTAGGAGCTCAGCTCCTTGCAAAGATTTGATTAAAGAAGTCCGAGTTTACTTTTAGTCAGTGTCCTTGTGACTAATCCAGTTACATTAACTATGAAAGGCGGAAATAATTCGGAAAGGTGGAAAGGTCTCTATTTACTTTTTGAGACAGGATCTTGCTGTGTAGCCCAGGCTGGCTCAGAACTCACCTCTGTCCTCCTGTCTTGATCTTCACAGTGCTGGGATTCCAGGCATGTGCCAGTCTGCCCAGCATCTCCCGACTGCTTTTTTTTATAAATTGCTGCTAGTTTATTACTTAAAGAGGCCTAGTCAATGTACATTCTGTGAGTGGTGTCTTCTAAAAGAATGAGAAAGAATTTAAAATGAAATAAAACTGTGTTCTAATTCTGTTCTTGGCATTAAATTCTTCATATAATTACCATATTTGTTTGCCTGTCCACCCCAGGGCACTGGGGCTCCTCAAGAACTGTCAGTTGAACCATCAAGGAGGCCACTATGGCTGTCTTGTGAAATGGTTTTAAAATGGAATCCGGAAGTTTTAAGCATTCTTATGTTAAAGTAGTCCTAACAGATTTCACAAATAGAAACAGTAACATAGCCCTTGTCAAAGCTAGTCTTTTTAATGCTATTTTCCTTTATTCACTGCACTAATTTATAACACATGACTATTACATACAGTCAGTGTGGTAGGCACTGTAGAAGGATCACAAAACTAGGTCAGAAGTAGGTGGAGCCTGTAGGGAGGAGGTTAAAATGTGTATAGAGATGAAGATGGTGAAAAGTTAAAGCAGTTCCATAAAAGGAGTTCTACTTTACCGTCTTCCCAGATTCTTGATCATTTTTTTGTTAGCCTTACAAAGCACTACTCTCACTGACTCAGATCACTTACATGTGAGTGGTGTTTAGGTAACAAAGTGTTTTTATTCACACGCAGTTTTGACTTTTTGAAATGATTGAGAATATTAGGGGGGAGAGTTTTCAAGTTTTATGGACTTGTTCCCTTTGAGAACCTGTACTTTCGCCAAGTTGCTGTGTCAGTGAATTTATGTCACCGCTTGTTCCTTTGTAGGGGAGTGAGCATTAACGTTCTCAGGCACGAAGCAGAGTTTTATGGGATCACTCCGTTAGGTACGTGTGTTTTCCTCAGCATGTGGTGTTTACGGTTTGACCCTCTGCGCCCTGAACTTGCCCAAATGAAATGTGCCTTTTATTAGGCCCTAGTTTGTTACAGGATACTTCAGGGCTTAGTTTTTGTGGATTTTCATGGTAAGAAGAAGATTTAACGTAAACCCTTTCCTTTTCTTTCCTTTTCGTCTTAAACTAGAGAAAGTAGAGGCGGAGGGCTGCTTTTCCGTTTGCATGCGTGCTGACAGGTCTGCTTTGCCCTGTTTCAGTCCGCAGGCTGCTCCTGTGCGAGGAGCTGGAGCGCTCATCCTGCGGCAGCGTCCTTTTCCACGGCTACCTGCCCCCACCAGGTACGCGGCGGCAATGGTTGAGTCTTTAAAGAACATCCTCTCTGTCATTAAGCAAGTACGAACGCCCAAGTAGGGAAACTGTTCCCTGATAATCGAGTTTCTTTTTTATAAATCTAGCAATAGTAAAAGCTTTAATTTTGAAACGGTAAAGCTACGCTGTGCAGCACCCAGCAGGGGTTTGGCAGAGTTTTTCTGTAAAGGGCCAGAGGGTCTCCATGGCACCCCCCCCCCATCACATACGCTGCTCACCTCTGTGTCAGGTGACACCTCTTTGTGGAGCCCCAGGAGCTCTGCAGAGAGGCTTCAGCCCCACCTCAGCGTGTGCAAAGGGTCCCACCTTTGCCTGTGTGCCCGTGGGCTTCCGAGGGAGGGCTCCTTTTAGAAAGGCTCCCATGTTTGAAAGCATGGGGAGAGTCAGTTCTGACGTGGCTCAGTGAGTGCGTAGTACGCAGTGCCTGGTGACTGTACCCTAAATGCAGACTGGCTCATGGTCTTAACGGCTCGCTGATCCTTCGAGTTAGTGACGTGAAGCTAAATGAAAGCGGAGCGTGATATGGTAAATCTTAATCGTAAGTAGTGTGGCAAGTACCAGCCGCCTGTTGAATTTCACTTTTTCATTTTGTTGTTTTTCAATCGTAACTGAATTATTTGCAATACATCACCGCATTGGAAGATCTGTTTCAGATATGACGTTCATACTATCATGTTTCTTTGTCACAGTGAGATTTTTTAATTTTGGCAAGGTTAACTTAGAAATTTTGTCTGCTCCCCTTCGCAGGAATTCCTAGTCGTAAAATAAACAACACGGCTCGACCCTCTGCTGATTCTAGGAATGGACTAAATTCTGTAGAAGGTGAAGCCCGGGGAAATGGTACACAGCCTGTTCTCTCAGGAACTGGAGAGGAAACTGTTAGGCTGGGTAAGTTGTTAGGTGCTGTCGCGTCTCTGATTCATAGCGACCCTACGTATATCAGAGCAAAGCATTACCCAACACTGTCATGCATACAGTCTTACGTTTGAACCATTGTTGCAGTCACTTTCTCATTTTGAGTCATGCCACGTCAGCAAAAGGAGGTCCCAGGGGCTTTACTCCACTCCCATCATTAAGGTGGGCTGTACTTTGAGGAGACTGTAGTTCCCCAGTCGTTTCTTGAATGCCTTACAGCCTGGGGAGGGGCTCATTTTCAGCCCTCGATTTGACAAAGCTTCTCTGCTATCCATAGGGTATTCGATGGCTAATTGCTTCCAGAGTGGGCTGCTGGGTCCTTCTCTTCAAGCACACGTTACATAAATAAAAAAAGAAAAGTGGGTGTTTTTATTTTCAAATGTGTAATTATTGCCTTTGCTCAATATTTTTTTTGGTAGTGCTGGAAGTTGAACAAAGGGCCTTGTACATGTTACACTGTGTTCTACCAAGTTACACTCCCAACTCCTCCTTTCTCTTTAAGCTCAAATCTATTCTTTATATTTTAGAAATTTTTATTTAACATATAATTTTTATTTAAGCTATTATGTGATCTCCAGTTTGCTGTGATTGCTTAAGAGAAAGGCTGATAAACCAACCTACTGTTAAGTGACAGATAGGAAATTCAAATTATAGCTTTAGCAGGCCGTATAGTCTCTGTTGGAACCACCCAGCTTTGCTATTGTGGTATGAAAGCCTGCTGGGCCGTGCATAAATGAATGAGCATAACTGCATTCCAGCCAGATCTAACCAGAACACTCAGGAGACTGAAGCTGGCCTGTGGCCGTAACTTGCCAACCCCTCCTCAGAATGTAAAATGTGTGTTTTTAAATTCGGCAGGGCTCACTGTGGATCCACGCAAGGTGCTGATCGTGGCTGGCCACCACAACTGGATTGTAGCTGCCTACGCACATTTTGCTGTGTGTTACAGGTGCTGGGTAATTGATAATGGTTTATTTTTTATTTTAGAAGGTAGTTTCGAATAATTGTGATTTTATATTTACTGGAGAGCTGTTTTCACTCAGTCATCAAATTTGTCCCATGCATATTGTGCCCACTTCTTTATCACCTGATTAAGATTAGTTTGTTTTTGATTTGAGAGCTAATTTATGAAATACTGCAGGTAGTCTTAATATGTCTTGAGTATTTCCCAGACAGTATGAACTGGGATGTAACTGAGGTTGCTTGTTGGGACCGAGGTAGTGAAGCAGAAATGATAGTTTAATATCTACAATGTGTGATTCTTACCCAGCAGTTTGGGATTAGCAATTCCTACATGCTCTGGAACTAAACGAAAATCAAGACTTGTAGACAATGATTATTAATTTTTTAGAAGGGTGGAGGGCAAGGGTTAGGACTCTTACTTCAAGTCAGTACACGCTGTAAGAAATCCTAATGATAGAGAATGGTGTGGAAGGACAAAAGTGGTTGGAATTTACTACCTTACATTGTCATCCATTGAATGTAGTTGCTGAAAAAACCAAAGAATATGTTTTTTTGTTACTACTGATTTTGGTTAAGAAAAAGTAGGCACAGTTTTCTAGAGTTTACACATGCATTTGAAAGAATCTCACATGTACTAAAAAATGTGTCTATGAAGGGTTTTGCCGTTTTTGGTAAAAATACTTTATATCAGTTATCTCAGTTTATATTTTCATGATAGTAGTGATTAGGTGCAGACTTTCCATTACGGGAATATTTGGTGGATTTTTAAAATTCAGATAGGACAAAAGAAAAATGGACAGGTATCTTTATTGGAGAAATCAAATATTGAAGAATACATTAGCTTTTATATCTAGTCAGTCAGTAATATGAAGTTTTGCATTTAGTCCTTTAAAAACCAGTCTTCAGCCAGGCACTGTGGAGCCCACCTGTAATTCCAGCAACTGGGGGGGATGAGGCGGGAGGATCACGGGTTTGAGGCCAGAAGCAGCCCATGCATCTTGGTATCACCCTGTCTCAAAACAAAAGGGGCCGGTGGTGCAGCCCAGTGCACTTACTTAGTGTGCGCAAGGGCCTGGGTTCAGCCCCCAGTACTGCCAAAAATAAAAGTAGAGAGAGACTTCAGGGAGGGAGGGGGTTTCACAGCCCCACTCTGTGTTGACGTAATTGTCCTGAGGTATCTGAGTGTTAGTGGTGCCCTTCCTGATCTTAGTTTTCTGAGAAGATTGTCATCTGTAGTCCACAACATGGTTCAACACATGTCATTTCAGTCAGTAATGATAACTGAAAACTGATTCATAAAGGAAAGGAATCAGAATTCTTCCTGATACTCTGATTTCTGTGCACTGTTCCTCTCCATATAAAACGGCAGTGGCACATTTCTGGAGAAATGTGAGATAAAACTTTTTTTTTTTTTTTTTTTTTTCTTTCAAGTTTTTAGGGTACTTCAGTTGTTCTTTGGAGAGATACAGCATTCTAGTCTGTTTTTAAGTGGTCACATGACCTGTCTGTCACTATGGCATGCATCATGGATAATGTCTCTAGATGATGCATCAAAAAAATCTATATTAAATACAAAGACAGTTGGTAGCTGTGATGAAGTGTTTTTTGGCACGTTGACATGTTTTTGCTTCCCTCCTGCGGAGTCCACCTCATGTGTCTCCCTTCCTGACAGAATCAAAGAATCCTCCGGATGGCAGCAGGTGTTCACGAGCCCGTATTTGGACTGGACTATCGAGCGAGTAGCTTTAAATGCGAAGGTGGTCGGAGGCCCGCATGGAGACAAAGACAAGATGGTTGCCGTTGCCTCGGAGAGCAGCATCATCCTGTGGAGTGTCCAGGATGGGGGGAGCGGGAGTGAGATTGGTAGGAAGAACCTTGGTCCTGTTGTGTTTTGCTGGTGTGTGTGGCAGTTTGAAGGTTAGGAGAGATCCACTCTTAAGTGTGGGAACTAGGCTGGGCTAGTAGTTAGCTAGAGCTGCCCTATCCTCTTTCTAGGGTGTGGTAATAACGGACTGCTCAATGCGAGGGGAATGAATGGCTTGAGAGGAAAAAGTTGATGGCTTAGAAAAGAGGGGAGCAGTATTTTGCCAGTTTGCTCTAACTGCCACCTGGCCACAGTACGAGAACGCTGTTTTTCCTGGTTTCTACTCAGTTGGTGGCTCTTCTTTCTCCACCCCTGTGAAACCACTGAAGGTGGGGTTAATAATTGTCTCTCTCACAGGGGCTACTTTTATACAGGAATTCCCAAACTTTCAGAATCTTACAGTGCTCTAAAAAGTTATTTAGGACCAGAAAGTGTCTGATTAGGTTGTTATCTATTCATATTTGCCTTATTACAAATGGATTTTTATAAATACTTAAAAACGGCAATAATAAATCCGTGATAACATAAATAGCATTTTTAATGAAAAATTTTCCAAAAAAGTTTTCTCTATGATGTCTTTTTGAATTCTGATCTTTCTGCGTTCAGTCTGTTGTGATGTTAATTTGAAGCATCTAAAGACAGTTTGGCTTAACACAGATGCGTAGTTGGAAGAGTGTATGTTTTTTAGTTTTCTTAGATAGTCTTTTTGAGTCCTTTACTAAAATTCTGAAATCATGGCAGTGATTCTGTTCTTCATATTCTCTTCATATTCTGTTAAATTAAAATCCATCAGTCTATTTTGTACTTTGATCTTTTATCTATGCCTGATTTTGAAATGTGTTTATTTGGAAAATGTTGGTTTACTGAAGTTACGCGGAGATCTTCCCAACGCTGATACCTTTTATTGAACGGTTTCAAAAATATGCAATACTGAGTAGCAGCACAGATCTCACATTTGAACTTTACCTGGCGGGGAGTTATCACCCTTCCTGTGGCAGATCTGAGTTCTTCAGGATGCTAATTTTCACTTGAAACTTGGGATTTTGTCATTGGCAAGAACTCTCTTGTATTGTTTCCTTTGGAGTAACAGGCTGGCTTTGTTCCTTTTTGGGCAAAGTTCTACCAGATACCCAAGTCTTAATAGCCACAGTTGAGTCCTCATTTCGGATCACAACAGTGTTTAGGGGAAAGAGCAGCCAGTGGTGTCACTGCCAGCTGCACGGGTGTGAACGTGTCTGTCTGCGACACAGCCCTAGTGCTCAGTCTTAGGGACAGTTAAGACCCAGACTCAGAGTTGAGACTGGATCAGTATAGGCTTTTCCTGCTCACGAGGACGCTGGTCAGTTCAACTGGCCTCCCGTCCCCCCAAGAGTGTGGCAGAGAAGACTTGGGTGACCACGGTGTGGGTGGGCGCTGCTCCCTCCCTTGGCCCTCGGGTTCCTTCTGGGGCTTGTCGGGCTTTTTGTTTTTGAGACGGGGTCTCGCAGTATCTCCCAGGCTGTCCTGGACGTCTTCGTGTATCCCCAGCAGGCCCTGAACTCCAGTCAGTGTCCTGCCTGAGAGCCAGGAGAGAGGAGATGGACCAGAGTTCTAGGATTTGGGGGCCAGGATGTTGGCAGGCACCCCCGTGCCTGGCAACGCCTACTACTTTTGGCCGCGTGTCTTCGCATCCCCCGTGGGCTTGCCCGCGCAGATGTTAGAGAGTTAACTGCAACTGATAAATTTTCAGCACTTGGAGTATTTCAGCACTGCTTGCGTTGGTGGCCAAGCGGTGACATAAGAGATCCTGAAAGATCAGCTGATGTTAGTTCCACATGAGCATGAGGCACCCAGCAGGCGTCCCTGCCTCCTTGTCCCTCAGCCCAGAGTCTAGCCGCCGCCGCCGCCGCCGCCTGAGTTCTGGGAGCCATCGCTGTTGCTTTGGTTTCTGCTCTGATGGAGGGCGTCCTTAGGTAGGAAGCAGGGCGAGCGTGGGCTTTTCTGGTGGCCTCTCCTCTCTTGGGCCCTCTGCTGCCTCTGGGCCCATGCAGAATAACAGCTGCCTCATGTGTCCATTCTTTGTTGTGTTTTGTTTTGTTTTGTTTTAGTAGACGACTGATCAGACACCATTTATTCCCTTGTGGTCGACAGCCAAAGTCCTCCCTGACTACTTTAGGAAACAAATTTTAATATCAGAGTCTTTGAAATTATAATGCAGTGGTAATTATACAGAAAGGAAAGCAGCTGTGAGTTTTGGTTCCTTTTTCAGGTAGCTAGTGAAACTGGAGGAGGTTTTATTCCTTGCTGTCAGAGGCTCATGTGACAGGTACCTGTCATGAGATGGTCCAGTGGTGATTTGTTCATGCCCTATAAAAGAAACCCTTCCTTGTTACAGGTGGTGTTCAGAATTTGCCAGCACTCTCCAGAGAATTATCAGGGCTGGTGGATCTGGGCCACAGAGGCTACCCTCCCTCCCTTAGATCTTCCGTAACGCAGCCCTGCTGCATTGCGCTGTGAACAATATTTCCCTGAGAGGCCGTGCAAGACAGGGACTCAACATGACTTACGCTTCTGTCTTCCTGTGGATGGCGGTCAGGACTGCTGAGCCTAAGCAGGAGTGACGCTTGACATGTCCTGAGACCGTTCAGAATGTCCTCCCTGATTTCCCAGAACTCTTCCTCCTGTAGAGGGACATCATTGGTTGTTTTTCTGTTTTTATTTCCGCCTGTCCCCTAAGCTGCAGGAGCAAATACAGTTGGCTTCAGGGTCTTGAAAATTGTTTGGCCTCAAAAATAAGAAACCCTAAAAGTATATATAACATGAAATAACGGCTTTCTGTTATGAAGTGGAAGGATTATTTCTTAAGCAATTCTGGTCAAAGGGCCTAGTTTTTATGTGTGTCGTATTTTATTTTGCTCTGCATTTCTGGTTGACAGGTTGGGCTGGTGCATGTTTATGTCGATATGTATTTATACATACAATTAAAATGTACCCAGAGAAGACATTCCCAGCAATATTATTCCTTTGTGTCAGTTTTTTATTCAGTCTAGTGTGTATCATTCTCATTGCTAGATGCCTAATTTTTTTCAAGATAGAATTTTCAAGGTGGTGGTTTTTGCCGCAGGTCTTGTATGTAGTGCAGTCCTATATAAAAAGTATACTGACAGCAGTGAGGTAAGATTCAGAAAAAGGTCAGTCATCTTTTCTGGCTTCTGCTTTTAAAGTGTGCTACAATTGGATTTTATTATTTGGGGTTTTTTCCCACGAGTCCGTCAAGGCCTGATGCGTCCTTACTTTCCTTAGCTAAGTGCTGAGAAAAGTGTTCGTATTGGCACACGGGTACGTTTTTGAAATAAATGGAATGATATTTGAGTAAAAATCAATATTTCATAAGTCATGCTTATTTTCCAGCATTATCAGATAGTTATTTCCCAAGTGCTTTTCAAATAATTTAGGTCTCATTTATGTGCCAGAATTAGATTATAACATTTTTAATGTGAAAATGGTTATTATGACATGCAGCGTAGCCTCTGTTTCATTGATGAGATTGGAAAGAACCAGAAAGGTGGCAGGTGAAGGTACTTCCGGAGCCCGGATTCCCAACCACAGCCTCCGGACTCCTCGCCCAGTGCTCTGCTGCAGACGATTCATACAGGGCCTGACGCCTGTTCCGAGAAGGACCCGGAAGCCTTTGTGTGGGAACACCTGGCTCTTTTGCTTCTTCCCCCTCTGATCTTCATTCCCTCATCCCTTCCTGCAGATTTCCTGGGTTTGCCCCTTCCCAGTCTTCCCATTTGATGCCTCCCTGTGAACCTTTTTAAAAACCCAACTAAGATGGCTTCTTCTCCAAGATACCTTCTCCAATGCCTTTTACCCACCCCTTTCTACTTCTCTGGATATTATTGTACCCTGTGCATATAATATTTTTGTATTTGGTTATTTGCAATTTTTTTTCTCTACTAAGCTAGAAGTTCCTAGTAACCCCTAGTCTCCCTCCCAAGACCTAATAGAGCTTCTTTTGAATTAAATTCACATTGAAATGTTGGGGAACAAGGGGTTAAAAATGAGCTCTGAGTAAAAAAGTTGAGTATTTGTTTTGAGTATGTGATTTGCTGAGTTTTCTGGGTTTTGGTTTTGCTTGTTTTTCAATTTTTAGAAACTTTCTGGACAGTTACGGTCACTAAGTCTGTGTCTGTAGATCACTGGTTCCCAAATACCAGGTTCCTGGGCAAGCTACATCTGAATTTCCCGTAGGTTTTATAAAAATGCAGTGGGTGTTCTGATTTATTGTGTCTGGCCTGGATCCCAAGATCCTTTCCATTTTATTTTGTTGTCTTTAGATCTGCCAGATGATTACGATGGTCAGCTAGGACTAAGAAGCGCAGCCCAGGTTCACGAGGAATCACGTTAGTGTGAGGTGGCGGGGGGGGCCCCGCCCTTCTGCTTCAGAAGGTCTCTGAGCTGCTCAAGAGCTTACCAGGTTCTTAGTTCCGGTCCCCCAGGAGTGGAGCACAGGGTGTGTAGAGATGGGAATAGGTTCGCAGTGGCCGCCTGTCTGTAATGTAGGTTTTGACTCACTGAAGCCATGACTGACCAGTGTCTCTCTCCTGCCACCTAAGGGGTGTTCAGCCTTGGCGTTCCCGTCGATGCCCTGTTCTTCATCGGCAACCAGCTGGTGGCCACGAGCCACACGGGGAAGGTGGGCGTGTGGAATGCTGTCACGCAGCACTGGCAGGTGAGCTTCCCAGAGCCCCCACCCGAGCGAAGGGCACCCTGAGGCCCCGCCCCAGCTCTGCCTCTCGTTCTTTCCGGTAGAATTCTTACTCTTTGCTCTTACGTATGTTGAGCACTGAGTATATTTAGTTGTAAGTTTGCTTTTTAGATAGGAATTGTACTATTTTTCAAGAAGTTTCCCTTACTTTGGAAAACGAACACCATTTTCAGCTGTGGCTGAGCATTTCCTCATTTCCTAGAAATGCCATAAGTCCTGGGCTGGGGGCCTAGTAGGCCGGCGCTGCCTGTTCCTTGAGTAGAAGCAAAAGCTGTGTGACAACAGCCTGTTTAGAGGGGATGGTCAGCTAGGGGCCCCAGGAACTTGAGAAGAATAAGACACAGGTAAGTGTAGAAAACAGTCCAGATTCAATTCCGAAGAGAGGAGGAAGATTAAGGACTGTACGGAGGGATCCGTGTTTTGGAGCGTGAGCTTTGGTAGCTAGAAAGGTGGCACGATTCAAAATCAGAAGAAACCCAGTGGCTGCAAAGATTGAATAGGGACATCGTGTGTGTGGCACGGTATCACTTGATGCTTCATTCTGCTGCATGTAGGGACGCCGTGAGGTGGATCTGACTCGAGAATACCCAGCGAATGGGGCCTTTGTCTTGTGTAGAAAGATGAAGGGATTATTTTTAAATAGCCATTTACATTTATACAAAGAAATTAATGTCTTTCAATCACCATGTGCTACCAGAGGGGAGCAGAATCTACCTCTGGCTTGATATTTGTGACCACGTGAGTGAGCCCTTGTGGCTTCCCAGGTTCTTCCATGAGGTGGTTAGGGTGACAGGGAGGAGGCCTTCAGTGGCTGCCCGTGAGCAGCGTGGGTTCCTCCGCACCCTCCGCCTGCTCTGTGCTCCCCGTCCTGAGTTTAGAGCTGGGAAGAAAAGGGCTGTGGGAAGGGTTGCCATGCAGGAGACAGGCTCTGATCATGGCGTTCATCCAGGGAGCAGGTGCTGAGAATGGTTTTCTTAGATGAGCCTGGGACTCCCCAGGCTGCCCCGAGCTTTCATTGAAAAATGGACCCAGGGCCCAGTGGGGTGGCGCATGCCTGTCATCCCAGCAACGCGGGGGTGGAGGCCAGAGGATCGCAGGTTCGAGGCCAGGGGCAGCCTGCGTAACCTAGCGAGACCCTGTCTCAAGATAAAACTAAAAAAAGCGGGGCTGGGGAGCAGCTGGGTGTCAAAGCGCTTGCAGAGCACGTGTGAGACCCTGGGCTCAGCCTCTCAGTACTGCATTCAGTCCGGGGTCCAGGCCAGGCCCTGTGGTGCCCACCTGGAATTCCAGTGAGTCGGAGCCAGAGGCCGGAGGTCACGAGGCGAAGCCCAGAGGCAGCCTGTGCAGCCTGCCCAGACCGGTGTGGAAAGAAATCCCAAGGAAGGGGCCAGCGGCGCGGTGCAGCGAGGCTGGCTCTGCATGCGGAGGAGGAGGAGAGCGGGTCCCCAGGTGCGCAGCGCCCTGGCTTCCTCCGTCCTCCAGTCCTGCCGTGAAGGTGCCGAGGCTGGAGTCCCGCCGGGCTGGTGCTCGGGGGATCCCGAGGACCATGGTGAGATCACAGGTCAGTGGGGCCCATGGCCTCCTGTCCCCGCTCTGCATGCGTCTACACCGGCATCGGGGAGCACTGGCAGTGCTGGCCTGCTGTGGAGCAGCCTGGCCTGGCTCAGGGGACGCTGCCGAGGTTCTTGGTGGAGTGTTCCGGTCCTCAGTCACAGCTGTGCGACATGGAGACCGTGTGCAGGAACGCTAAGGTCTCACACGGAGACTTCGCAGGAATTGGCGTTTCCCAGTTGCAGCTCTTCTAGTTGGAGATCTTGAGTGCTGTTCTGTCCCACATCCCTTTCCTCCTTTGTCTCCCTTAGTTCACTTCAATTTTTCCTGTGGTCCTGGGGGTTGAACCCAGGGCCTCGCACACCTCGCACTTGCATGCTCTGCAAGTGCTGGTCCACTGAGCTGCACCCCCAGCCCATTTTTTTTTTCTTTTTTTCTTTTTGAGACAAGGTCTCCATAAATTACACAAACTGCTTCTGGCTTCAGACTTGGCGATCCTCCTGCCTCTGCCTTCCAAGTTCCTGGGATTACAGGCATGTGCCACCACCACGCCTGGTAGTTCGCTTCAATTTTTAAGCTCCAGTTGTTTTTGAGCCCTTCCCTGACCTTTGCCCCTTTCTCACCAGTACGGAGATGAGCGGCCCTCCCTCCCCTGTGCGTGAGGTGTAAGTTCTACTTTAGTTCCTGTTGTTGTCATTAGGTGCTGTGGAGTCGGGTCTGACTCATGGTGACCCTCTGTCCAACAGATCGAAACGCTCCCCAAATATGGTGCCATGTCCGGCCCAATTATCAGTGCTTATCTGCTATTCATAGGGTTTCCCGTGGCTGATAGTCTTGGGATGGGTTCGGGAGTGGGCTGCCAGGTCCTTCTCCCACTTTTCTGGTGTTGGGGATCAAAGCCAGGGCCTCAGAGAATGCAGAGCAGCGCTCTACCAAGTGAGCTAAACCCCAGCCCTCGTTTAGTTCCTGTCAACACTACAGTGGCTTTTATTTTTTTCTCTTACACGTTTCCGAGCTCCTGGAGAGCAAAAATGATGCCTCTTGTCCTTTACCTTCGGTTCTGAACTTGTTCTCTTGGATAACAGCAAAAGTGCCTATTAAACAGATCATGTTCAGATCCACATATGACAAATATACATTCTTTAACAGTGTTGAATTTGTACATTATTGGAGTCTCTTTTTGGCTTTCTTATGTAAAACCTGGTGACTAATCATTTAAATGTCAGGTATGAAGTTTCTTGATTGTAAAGAGGGAAGAGTTATTTAATCTCATTTATTATTGGTCTTTTATGTTGTTGGGTTGGTTTTTATTGTAGTAAGTTAACTCTGTTCGCTGTTTTTCTTAGCACAAGTACAGGTAGGTGGTGGTTGTTGTTAGGTGCCGTCGAGTTGGTATCTGACTCATAGCCACCCTCTGTACAACAGGGGAAACACTATTGTCAGTGCTTCTCTGCTGCTTATAGGGTTTTCAATGGCAGATTGATTTTTGGGAGGGGGTTGCCAGGTCCTTCTCCCAAGCCTACAGCTTGTGGTGGTTCCCAGGCGGTCTCCCATCCAAGTACTAACCAGGCCTGACCCTGCTTAGCTTCCGAGATCTGACAGGATCAGATGCCACAGTGCTACCGCTGCAGGCACAGGTAGGTAGTAGTTTGCAAAGTGGATTGGTTTGAAAGAACTAATTTTCTGATTGCAATACTTGAAAAATACAAACACATAGGGGACTGTTTGCCTGGCCATTTCCTGGAAAGCAGGTAACATCTTTAGTGAGGAGAATAAAAACAGAGACTACTTCCTTTTCAAAGAGACTACAATACTCTGTCAGGGGATTGAGTACTGTCTGCCAGTCCCTTCCTCTGTGTACTTGTTCTCCTCCTACCCCTTTCCTGCCGGGTGCCTTTGGGCAGCTCCTTTCATTGTTCTATGGGAAAGAGAAGGGAGAGGGAGATCTTGTCAGGCCTGGGCTTTTGGTTGGATTGGGCTGTGGATCCTGTGGATCACATACAGTAAAAGGAAATAATTCACTTTCAGAAAATGAAATGCTGCTCTAGGAAATACAATTTAAAAAAAAAAAACTCAAGAGAAACTTTATTGATAGTCGATCAGTTCCCTGGGGCGGGTCTGTATGCACACACATGTAAAAGTTCATTTCCTAAACTCTGCTGAAATCGGGTATTGATTGCTTACTATCAAAAGAATCAAACTTTTGAGAAAAGTGAATAGAAAATAGGAATTATTAGTGTCTGACATGTAACAGTAAGCTTACTACTTCAGGTTCAAGATGTTGTTCCGATCACTAGTTATGACACGGCTGGGTCCTTCCTCCTGCTGGGATGTAACAACGGATCCATATATTACATCGGTAAGTGTGCGGACGCCGAAAATGTTCCCAGCGAAGTCATTTCTAAATGACAACAGGAGAACGTTACTTTTGTGATTTTACATAGAGGTATGTGTTTTAATGTTATTTAATTTCTTTTACTTTTTAGATATGCAGAAGTTCCCCTTGCGAATGAAGGACAACGATCTTCTTGTCACCGAGCTCTATCACGATCCTTCCAACGATGCCATTACCGCTCTGAGTGTGTACCTCACCCCGAAAACAAGTCAGTAACACACAGTCTAGAAGCTCTTTTGAGAATACTTCTGTTCCTTAGTTCATTATGTGACTGGTTAAAACTCACTGGGTCCCTTTCTTTTTGAGAAGTGTAATGCTAAAGGTTTCATCTCTCTTAATCTTGTCAATTTGGTTTTATACTAAAGTAAAAAATGGCTGTAGACACTTTGAAATTAGGAGGTCTTTACTTTTTCTTTTAACAGCAAAAACAAAGCAAAAACAACAACCACCAAAATTTCATACCTCTTACACTCCACTGGTCTGTATTGGAAAATGCACTTACTCTCTTAGGATTTTTTTTATCTTATTTGTATTTTTTGGTAGTGCTGGGCATCGATCCAGGGGTTTTTGTGTTCTAGAGAAACACATCTACCACTGAACTACACTCCAGCCTCTTGGGGATTTTTAAATTTAAGTCATGGAAAATGACATTTAGGAGTTCATGCAGGTAATGTCCGTTGCCTTTTAGAAGCCAAAGCAATTTAAAATAGTAGTAAAGTATTCAGAATATTCGTATACTAGAGTGGAAGATAAACAGAAGTGGGAAATTGGAAACTCTCCTGTCCTGAGAAGAATTCTAAGAAATATTAGCATATGTTTAGTAACATGTAGGAATGTTACTTGTACAAGACCAGCATTTTATGAAAATCATTAAGGGAAATCATAATCTTTAGGATGAAAGAAATATTCTAGTGCATGCAGAGGAATTGGATTGAAACGAGAGGATGATTTAAACTGCTTCTGAACGGGGCTGAGGAAGCCACCCATTGCTACCCAAGCCAGCTGTGTTTTTTAAATGGCTGTACATGTTCTTTGGGTGTGTTCACGGCACAGTAAAGAAGTTGAGAGGTTGCGACAGAGACAGTATGGCACGCAAAGTTGATAGTGTTTGCCGTTTGCCCCTTTCTGGAAAGTTTGCTGATCCCCTGTTCGATGTGTTCTAGAAGGAGTAGAATGGGGTGGATGGGTTTTTGTTTCTGTTTTTGTTTTTGGTCTCCCCCTATGTAATTGAGAAGCAATGTACTGGGTGTGTGTGTTCCATAGTTGAGCGGTTTACAACTGTGGGAGGTAATGTATGCTTTGTCAAGAGTGATTGAATAAAAGCAGAAGTGAGAGATGATCTTTCCAGGCTGGAAGTCGCATGTCGCGTTAGGAATACTCTGGTGTTGGGGTGGTTGTCTTGACTGGGTAGGTTCGTTCTTGTAGCGTGTTATGAGCACCTGCGGTGTTTGAGGCATTGTGAAAGATGACAGGTGAAACGATGATTCTGACCGTGTCAGTAGGTAGCCCTGGAAAGAAGGGTAGGCCTGGGGTCGTGTCACCACGACAGAGCGTAACACGTGGTACAGGGAAGACGTGAGCAA
Source organism: Pedetes capensis (assembly GCA_007922755.1). Lineage (NCBI taxonomy): Eukaryota > Metazoa > Chordata > Mammalia > Rodentia > Pedetidae > Pedetes > Pedetes capensis. The sequence continues at coordinate 52,092 of VMDO01009439.1, read as the reverse complement.
TTTCCTATTGGGTTGAGGGTCAGGAAAAGACTTGTGAAGGACATAATGCCTTCAGGGTGGCCAGAGACGTCTTCGATGTCTTTGCTGCATGGGTTTTGGTCCTAAGCTCTGAATCCCACCCTGGCACTTCGATCTTGGGGAAGCGCAGCAAGGGCACCTTTCTCATTGTCCTTGGTGATAACACGCCTCTCGTCTCTCGCCTCCGCAGGTGTCAGTGGCAACTGGATCGAGATCGCCTACGGGACGAGCTCCGGTGCCGTGCGCGTGATTGTGCAGCACCCGGAGACCGTCGGCTCGGGGCCTCAGCTCTTTCAGACCTTCACGGTCCACCGCAGCCCTGTCACCAAAATCATGTTGTCGGAGAAGCATCTCGTGTCAGGTACGGTGACTCTGTTAGCATTTCCCTCTCGGGCTAAACCTCACCCTGTGTTCTTTCCTATGTGCGTACAAACTAAGGTGACGTCTTATATGAGGAAAACATTCCCAAGAAATAGAAGAGTTTAGTGAGTCGAAGACAATCATCTTTTAAAGATTCTTCCCACCGTACCTGGTCGTAGGGTATGTACAGTCAGGAGGTATAAGGTCTTTCATTCTGTATTCAGATGTTTTGTGTTTATGATGTAGTTCATTTCAAAATAGTTAATCATAACCTTGTTGATAAAATTTGTATTAAAAAATCTTATTTCACTTGTAATATCATTTTGGTTATCCTCAGCTTCAATGCTGAGGTTGTAGGTTTAGGTGTGTGTGTTGATGTTTGATCATTTCATAAATAAAGTATAGGAAAAGAGTATTTGAGGAAAATAACAACCTGCGAGTTTGGAGTTTTATATAGTAATATAAAGCCTTTTTAAATGTAGCTACTAACTAGCTATGTAAAATATTGTGTATTTTGTAGGTTAATGAACAGTACTTTTTGATTACCAAATTGAATTCCATTGAAGAAATTCATTGTGTATGATGATTCCTAAAAGGCTTTGTGAAAATTTAATTGTGCATAAAGCATGCGGGTGGAAATTGTTTTATCACTCTTTTGAAGCATGGCTTCTCTTCAACTTAAAATGTTTACAAACATTGTTCTTGGGTTTGCTTATATGAAGAATGCTGGAAAGGTGATCTGTCTTTGATCTTCTCAGTCTGGTTGAGTACCGAGTGGAGCTGGAATTTCCTATTCACGGATGGCCACCTGAATGTGATTTCACTGAGTGCCTTAGCAGGGTGCCGTCATGCCTTCCCGAAACAGTCTCCTCTTGAGGCTTTCGTGAAGAAACAGTCACCTGACGTTCACTTGCCCGCCTGAGGAGCGTTTCCTGCTGTACATTGCTGGTTTTCCTCTTGCCCAGTAGCTGTGTGGATTGCCCCGGCCCGCCCTCCTGGATTCTCCATGCTCTGTGCCCTCCCTGGTCATTTGAACAGTGATGACCTTCTGTAGGCCTGTGACACCCAGACTTGTCCTCCACCCGTGACCTGCCAGAGAGCGGCAGAGTTGAGAGCCCTGTGTCTCTGTCTCTGGTCGTTTAATAGGCAGCTCTAAATCAACCTGCACAAAATAGAAGTTATTCTGATTGGTGACTCAAAGGCCATTTTAGTACACAGTGTCACTATCTACTCCTTCTTGCTGAAGACTCAGGAGTTATCCCAGATTTCCTCCTTTCAGTCCCCCACGGACATTGAGTCCTGCAGGCGATCCCCTGGGCTTCGCGGCAACGTGTCCCACCTCTGATCCCTTCCTCTGTCGTGATCCTTGTGGTTCAGACCGTCGTGACTCCCCACCTTGGCGCATGTTTCCAATCTTGTCTCTGTGTATGTGTTCCATGTAGCAGCCAGAAAGACCTCTTAGAGGTGCCATCCAGCCTGCTGCCCGGTGGCTTCCCCTTGAAAAATACATTCAAGCCAGCCATGGTGGTACCCACCTGTGATTCCTGTGCTGGGGAGGCCGAGGTAGGAGGATTGTGAGTTTGGGGCCAGCCTGCGCTGCATAGCAAAATCAAGTGTTTTTCTTTTTCCCCCTTTTATTGATAAGTTTTCATGGAGTCCAGAGTAATAAGGCATCTGCTATTTCCATTGTGTCCCTATCTCATCACTTCTTGTTACTGTTTCGTGAACTTGCATAGTATACGGAACTCCTCTAATATGTAGTGAAACTTGTGTGCAGTTATGGGTTATACACCCTTACATTTCCCTGTTGTACTTGAATGGTTGCATCATCTAATTTGAGATCATCCTCTCTCCCTTTATCCCTATACATTTTCTCCTCCCCTTCCCACCCTCCATGGCCTTCGCTTCCCCCCATGCGTGACCGCCCTCTTCTTTCTCCTCTGCTTGTATTTTCCCTTTGTTCTCTGGGTTTAGCATTCCAAGTATACTGTGTCACGGAGAGGGTCTGTTGTGATAGATTCTTCGTGGAGTTCTGGATGCCTCAGTTGTATAGGTGTCTGTTCTCGTAGGTTTGGGGAATTTTCATCTAAAATCTGAGCAGATTTTCTATTCCTCTCGTGGTGTTTTCCAGCTCCTTCACAAACCCCCCTAATGTGGGGGTTGCGCCTCTTCATTTTTTCAAAGGCCTCCTGAAAGTCTTGGTCATACTGCTTCATCCTTCGTCCCTTCTTGCCATCCGAGTCGCTACGGTCCTCCACTTTGCCTTCCTAATCAGGTGTCCTGCCTTTGGCATCTGCTCTGGATGCTGTAGACTCTACTGGGCTATTCACCCAGCTGTCTGGCTCTCCAGCCCAGTCGCCCAAGTGCAGCACCCCAGTGGGCTGGCGTTATTGGTGAGGTCGTGCCCTCCTCAGTCCCTCCCGGGGGTCTGAGGCCGGGTCTCCATGGGGCACGCGGCAGGCATGGTGCGGTCGGGTCCCTGGGGCGGGGCGGCAGGGTCGCCAGCCTCTGTGTGCCCTGCACGGTCGGGTCGGGTTTGTTCACCGCAATCCCGCAGGCTGTGCAGCTGTGTGGTGCCGCTGTGGCGGGAAATTGGTCCACGTGGGCCAGGGCTCCTTAGTGGACCTCAGGCTCCTTAGTGGACCTTAGGCTCCTTAGTGGACCCTGGGCTACGCCGTGTGCATGGGTTTCCCTGTGGGCAGGTGTGGAGGGACCACGTCAGAGCTCACTGCCCAGGCTGTGCCAGGGCACAGTGGTGGGATCTGGCTGGCCAAGGTGTCACGACCGTAATGTCCTCTTCCTGCTGGGACGCTCGGCTCTGTGTTCCTGATGGCGATCTGTCCAGCCTGTTCCGCTGTTTCCTTATTCTTCTTTCTCATTACTGTTTTTGTAATTGATACTGTTTACCTAGGTCTGTGTATTTTTCCTCTTGGTCTCATAGTTTTTGTATCTCTTTGTTCAGTGTAAAGTTTTTAACACTCTTTAAGCCCTCTGTTTTTCTGGGTCACAAGGCAGGTGTTATCAGTCTGCTGTCTTGACCTGAGCCCTCAGGTCACTTTCCAAAATCAGACAAAGTTAAAAAACTTTCTGTATGGCTGCTGGGATTCTAGATTCTCTTTATTGTCAAATCTGTAACTCTACACCCACTTCCTCTCGCTCACGACTCTAACCTCTTGCCTTAGAAGTTTTGCTCTTGGTCTTTGTATGTGAAATGTTTTGCCTCTAGGTACTTGTTTGCCGACCTTCTTGTCCCTCGTGTCTCATTTCAAATGCCCCCTCGGTGGGGCCGCCTTGACCTCTGTTCTCATCAGGGACTCTCAGCAGATCTCAGTTTGTGTTCTTTGTGGACTTACCATGCAGGGCTGTTTTTGCCTGCCTGTCCTCTCTCCTTTCTGTACTACTCAGCACTTCAATGTAGCTCCTGGCAAGGAAAACATGATGAATAAGATGTTTCTTATTGATGAAAAAGATGATGTTTAATAGAAAGACAGTTTGATACTGTGAGAACCTAGACTGTTTTGCCTGGTTGTTATGTTTAATTGATAAAACTGAGATATAGTGATAATTGCTGTATTTTTGGTAGTTTTATTATCATAGGATGTGATGCCCAAGAACTACTTAGTAAAATTTGCATTTCAGTGTGAAACATTTCATGTAGGCTTGAGATTTAAAGAAGTCTGCCAAGAAAAATGTCCAGCTTAAGTGAGACTAGGCTCCTTGATGTATTCTGTTACCTTATTCTGCCACCTGGTGGAAATCAGCATAAATGTTTTCGGAATCTTTTTCCTGTAGTTGGTTCTCTTGCCTGAAATAAAAATTGTACGTGATGATTCATACGAACCAAACTGTCATCATTCCCTAGTCGCATCAGCTGAGTTACTTAAGTCATTTCTGTGAATCCTGGTATTGTTAGTAGTGAAATGGGGAATTTATTTCCCATGAAACTGAGTAAATAGCCTAAAATTAAATTCCTCCTTTTTGTCGCCAAAGTAGCATTCTGCGCATGAGGAACCTTCTTACAAAAGAAAGAAAAGCATAAAGGTGTTAATGGTGTTTTCCAAAATTAAATTTCTGTAAGTTTGGGTTAGAATCTGTAACTGATACTTTACCCAGTAGGAAATGCCCTGTGTGCATAGAAATTGTGCAGGCTTGCTTCGTATGTACTCATGAGGTTAAAGGTTGTTACCAATAAGAACATATTTTATGGAGTCCTTATTTATTTTTTTCTTATTATGACTTGCTCCGAAAGTATAGGTTTCTCATTAGTGATACTATTTTTAGGTATAGGGTTTCTAGCAGGCGTGCTCAGGGTTATCATACTACAAACTCACCTTATAGTTTCTCCATTAAAAGAAATAAATACCAGTAATCGAAACAGGTTTCATAATGTGAAGTCTTTATTTATGAAAATAGTCCTCAACTCAAGTACAGCGTCTTGATTTTTCTTAATGTAATTATAAATGGCCAATAAATAGCTGCTTGCTACCCGATTTTGTTTTGTGTCTTTGTTTTTTGAGACAGAGACTGACTGTAGGCCAGGCTGGCCTTGAACTCAGGTCAGTCCTCTCTTAGTGTTACAGGTGTCACGGGCACACTCAGGTGTCCTGCCAGATATTTGATGGATGTTTGTGACAGCAACTTTTGAATAACTCCTGATCTAGGCTATTTGATCTAGTCTTTGAGTACCATAGACAGAAACATATTTGTTTTTCTTGGTTTTTTTTTTTTTTTTTTTTTGGTTGCAGTATGTGGGGGTCAAACTGAGGGCCTTGCCCATCTCGGTAGGCAGGTGCTCTTCTCCCGAGCTATGCCCCAGCCCATTTTTTCATTTTGTATTTTAAGACAGGGCTTGACTAAGTAGCACAGACCACCTCTCCCATCCAGATCCCCCTGCCTCAGCCTCCCCAATCACTGGAATCACAGATGTGCGTCACAGTGCACAGCTGTAAACAGAAACGTTATCTGTGATTGGAAAGAAAGAAACTGGGCAACTGTTCCCTATGTAATTCAGCCACAGACCAGGATAATATGTAGCCTTTTACGCGTTTTAGGTTAACCTTTTCTATGGCTATTATAAAGATCCACATTTTTTTTTACTCATACACCTTATATTTCCAGCCAGACAAACCATATTGAATTATCTCCCTTTTGTTAGGTAGATACAAATTCAGTACATTTTTAAGGTAATTGTCATTCTCCACTTGACACGCACTGTGATGCAGTTAACATAGAGCATCGGGAAAAAGTTGAAATGTGTTTGAAAGGGTGGTTTTGGTGACACCCTGTGAACCACCCTGGGTCACCCTTTTGTATCGTGTTTCCCTCCCAGTCTGTGCCGACAACAACCACGTCCGGACGTGGACGGTGACAAGATTCCGGGGAATGATCTCCACTCAGCCGGGTTCCACTCCGTTAGCGTCCTTCAAGATCCTGTCCTTGGAGGAGACTGAAAGTCACGGGAGCTACTCCTCCGGAAATGACATAGGTAGGCATTTGTGGATGTTCACAGGCAGTTCTGAAGCGTATTGGTGGTGGTGGTGGTGGTGGTGGTGGTGGTGGTGTCAGGTCCCGTCGAGTTTGGTCCGACTCGGAGCTCCCATACCAGCAGAAGGAACCACCGCACGACACAACCTGACGCTGTGCCGTGTATGTGATCTTTTTACGATGGAGCCCCTTCTTGGAACCGCTATTACTTTGCCTTATGAATCATGCCCCATCAGCAAAAGGTGGTCCCAGGGGCGTTAGTCATTCCCATCATTAAAGGTGTCTCTCTTTTGAGGAGGCAAGTCCTTGATTCCAGCCTTGGGGGCTCATTTTGTGGCTCTATATCTGTTTAGTAGTGCTTCCATGCTATTCATAGGGTTTTCAGTGGCTCATCGTTTTGGGAATGGGGCTGCAGGGTCCTCCTACCTCTGGAAGCCTAGCTAAAACCTGTCTACCATGGGTGGTCTTGGTGGTACGTGAAATACTGGTGGCATACAATTGAGCATCACAGTAGCACAAGAGCCCCCACTGCATGACAACCTGACAGACACATGGGGGATCGGTTGTAGTCGAGATCTAAATTTTTTTCAAATATGAATTTTTATTTTTAACTTTGAGGTTAGCCCAAATCAAATTTTCCTCCTGTTTCTGATTAGGTTCTGTGAATGTACAAATTTTTAGTGATCATTTTACATTGTCTAAAAAACGATGAGAGCAAATTTTGTCCTCTTAGATTTTCTCCATTTCAATAATGTCATCTCTAAGTGGTGCCACTTTTGTTTATAACTGAAGTTACTATCATCGTGTGCATCAGTAATTTAGAACTTTTTCCGTTTGTAAGGTGGCAATAAAATGTGAAGGTAGAAAGTGGCTGTTATATAATCAGTCCAATTGGATGACAGTATAATGTCCATTAGGAAATACTGTGCCCTGTTTTCATTGAGATGTCCTGATGGCAGCAAAAGGTGGTCGTTGGACTTGTCTGTATACCACACATATGTGTACACTGTCAGTACACACTTACGTGGTGGTTACGGAGATGGAGGACTTCCTGTAGGGCCCATTTGAAAGACTGAGCACTGTACATGTAGTCACGTGTTGCCATGTTTACAGTAGTTCTGTAGGAAGCGTTGAATAACTGAATTATCTTTCTGAACATTTTGTGTACGTAGAAATCATATCGATGGAGAATAGAAAGTAGTGTGTTGGAATCGGTTTTCACGTGACTATAAAATTTACATCCACATCGTATATACTTCCTTGGTAAAAATGTTGTAATAATGGCCTGTCAGTTAAGCTATGTAAGAGAATGATCTTTCCGGGGGTCTAGTCGTCCTCGTCAGGTGCCATGGAGTCGGTGTCCGACTCATGGTGACCCTATGTACAACAGATGAAATACTATTAGTGCTTATCTGCCGTTCGTAGGGTTTTCAATGGCTTGAACACAGGTCCTGGGAGTACAGAGAAGTGTTCTGCCAGCCGAGCTAAACCCCAGTCTGTTTTAGCACACGGGAAGTATGAATCTCTTGTTGTGTTAGTTTTCTCATCTATAAAGTGGAGAAGGTAGGACTTCCTGTGTGTGTAGTCACGATAATGGAAATGAATCAGTGCTCGGGAAGCATTTCCTGTGTGGTACATGGTAAGTACAATGTAAGTCACAGTAAAGGTACCCATGACTTATTAAGTAGGTATGGTTGATGCATGATAACTTCGGGCTGGGCACGATGCTCAGGGGCAGGATTCTTTCCAAACATGTAGAGGGTCCTGGGCTTGGTCCCCAGCACCAGAAAACAAAGAAAAACCCTTGGGCGTGTTGTCTGTAAAAGTTTCATTGTATAGGATATGTTTTTTTTTGAATAATAGGTTGGTATTATGTAATGATACAATAAGAATAGAGAAATAATGTTTAAAATGTAGACATTGTTTGTGTTCATATGTGTAAATAAGCCTTTCGTTTTTAGACCAAAAACCTGGTTGTGTGCCACCCAGTGTAGGTTGAGCATGTTTAATGTAGAAACCCGAATCCTAAGTGGTGTTAGATCTAAAACTTCTGGAGCTGCAGAAGGAAAAGTGGAAAGTGACATGCTATGACATTGTCTTTCATTCAAAAAAAGACTGTGTATAAGGTGTAGGTAAGACAGACATTTCACGGTGAGACTGTGTTTAGACAGGATATCTCACACAACGTGTGCATCAATTTCAAAAACAGAAACAACCAAAATTCTAAATAGTTGTGCTCCCAAGCATCGTAGGTAAGAGATTCTCAGCCTGTAGTGAATTTCACAGTATACCGCGTCCTTTGGATGTTTATTGATGTCTGTCTGTCGGTATAGCAGTTATCCGTGTGAAGTCATGTTATTTTCATGTGCATCTTAAATACGTTGAAGGAGCCAGTGTGGTTCACAGAGACTGTACTGAAGTGAAATGTGTAAAGAAGTTCAACCTGGAGTGTTAACATTATTCCGGTTGGATTTCTGGAAAAGTCAAGTGAATACATCAAGCTACTGAACGTGTACATCACACCTCGGTGTGTGCTTTCCTACTGAGCTGTACCCTCGACTCCTTTGAGTTGTGGGATATAGGTTCTACTTCCAAGCATCCCCAGAAATCGGACATATTTTCACAAGTCTCCTGTCAGTACTGTGAACGTGGAGCCTGAAGGCAGCTATTACCTTCAGCCTCTGAAAGCGTGGTGCCTAAAATATAATTCTGAAATAGTGCGGAGCTCTTTCAGAAGTGTCACGGGGATGGAGGCGCTTAGGTCACTGCAGTGTGCATTTGAACGGGACCTGCGCCGCAGTGATGGGCAAGAGATTCTTGTTTGGAGAGGGGTGTCGGTGTTCACGCTGCTTTTGTGAAATGGATCAAAGTAAATTGTAAATAATCTCTTGACGCTTTCTGTTCTGTGACCAAGGTCCATTTGGAGAGCGAGACGATCAGCAGGTGTTCATCCAGAAAGTTGTTCCCATCACCAACAAACTGTTTGTGAGACTCTCATCTACTGGGAAAAGGTAAGAGTTTTCGCGTCATGGGATGCCCGGTGCCTCGTGGCACAGCAGTGGGAGAGTGCTGCCCAAAGAACTTTTGGGCAGAGGTCCATTCATCTAAGTTTTATAAGTTAGCGTTAGAGCGACATGCTTAGTAGTAAACTCTGTAGGGTTCATGCGTGGTTTTCGTCGATACTGTGGGCAGTTGGGAAGAGCTTAGCCAAGTCAGGGAACGGTAAACTTTTCATGGCGAAACATAACCGTGACTTAATTTTTTCTTAAACATTTAGTGTCTTCCCAGAAGAAAGAAAACCTTGAATGTAAATGTTTGTGGTCGTAGATAAATCTGTGTATATTACAGATTACCTACATCCCCTGCCTCTTCCTCCTCCTGTGCAGAGACATATCTGCGTGTGCTCCCGAGAGCGGGCGTCTTCTCTCTGTCGTTATCCTGTGTTCACACAGCGTGAACGCTGCCTCCTGTCCGTGCCCGTCTGCTGTACAGAGTTTTCACCGGCCAGTCGTTTTGAGGTGGCTCTGGGCATGGGTGGGCAGGTCGTTTTTACATACCTGTGGTTTTGAGGGTGAAACCCGTGGTCTCAGAGAAGGCCGAGTGGCACTCCTCTGAGGGCGGTGAAGTCCTGTCCCCTAGTGTGATGTAGGTGGGAACAAATACTCTACCGAAGTATCATCACGGCAACATGTACACGAATGTGGAAAAATCATTCGCTCACCTCATGTTTGCCTTGGTCTTTACCGTCTTGGTGTGCTGCGGTCCAGCTGCAGCCTAGAATGCAGAGGTCCCCAAATGCGGGTCAGGAGTGGTTGATGGGAGACAGAGACACAGCAACTCAGAGGCAGTGTGATTCTGTTCTGTTTATTGCCCAGATAGCTCAGGTTTTTATGTAGCCTTTCAGGCTTAGGTCGTGCAAGTAGTAAGAATAGTATGTGTAGTTATCCATGGAAAACAGGTTTCACAAGCACATGCTAGTCATAATAACCTAAAACATAAACTTTACTGTTTGTAGATAACCAATACCAGGGAGGTCTATTTCTCCTCTGTCGTTTCATAAATGACAAGCTGTAAGGGTACCTGAACTCTATCCTTAGCTATCATTCTAACCCCTTGCTCATTATATGCTCCTATGTAAGGTAGTGGAGGGTCAGGCTGGCCGAAACGATAGCGCCCACTCTTTCCTGTAGGTGGGAACCAAGGTTTGCCTTTAATCAGATACCCAGCTCCGCATGCCGTGTATACTGTGGGCAGTGGGATAGTATGTTTCTCTTTTGTTCTTTTAACAATTGTCCCATGGACTCCTTCATAGTAAATTGTCAGGGAGGCCTTTTTGGCCCTACTTTCATGAGACCATTGTCCTCAGGGCACCCCTCACATATGGTGATCAGCTGTGGCCATGCAGTCGAGGAAGGGACAGTCCCGTCCAGTGTCCTTACTTCTGGGGAAACAAATGATTTAGATGTAACAATGACATTGACTCCTGTTGCCCGCAATATCAATCAGTAAATGATCCCACGCCAGGAAAAAGAAGACGAAGACCCCAATCCCCTTTCCATGAAATTGTCCTTGAAACCTTCTTCCCGATGCCTGGACCTTGTCAGATGGCACGGCTGGACATGGACATGGCATGCGTGAATAGTCATTGTTCCGTGTCGACTTCTGTCATGTGTCGAAAGTGAGCAAAGTAGTTGTTTTCGAAATGCTCTGGAAGAGTGACAGTGGTACGCCAACGCAGGAGACGATGGTATGCCGTGTCCATGTAGCTGTGGAGTTTTTGTAGTTGCAGATTGCAGAGATGTACACATAAATTTGAATGTGTTTTTGTAGAGCTGGCATGATGTGAGTTTGCTTCCTCTGTGCCTTTCTTTCATACTTTCCTCCAAACGAGTTTGCCCTTGTTGTCCGGAGCGTTTATTCCTCTGTGAGGAAGTCGTTTGCTTTACCTCTGTGCGCTACTCCCTGGGTGCGTGAGAACCTTTGGTGACTCACAGAAGTCAGACCTGAGTCTGCTTACTCCCTATTCGCCTGAGTCCTGTAAGTCTGTCATGGAATCTGGTTGTAGGTATGGAACCGTAAGTCTGCATCTAAGGAGGCCATGAAACATGGTAGCATGTCCTTGCTCTCTTTACTGTGTTTGTGTCAGGATCTGTGAGATCCAGGCCGTGGACTGCACCACGATCTCGTCGTTCACGGTCAGAGAATGTGAGGGGTCCAGCAGGATGGGCTCGAGGCCCCGACGCTACCTGTTCACCGGCCACACCAATGGCAGCATTCAGATGTGGGATCTGACCACCGCCATGGACATGGTCCACAAGAGCGAGGAGAAGGGTAGGATCCTCGCAGAAACACGGCCGTGTGGGTGTGGGCTGTCGGACACAGTACTAATGAGTGTGTCTTGTCCTAAGATGTCGGCGGTCCCACCGAAGAGGAGCTGCTGAAATTACTGGACCAGTGTGACCTGAGCACGTCCCGCTGTGCAACACCGAACATCAGCCCTGCGACTTCCGTGGTTCAGCATAGCCGCCTGCGAGAGTCCAACTCTAGGTAGGTAGAGTACGGCCTGATGTCCCAGGTGGCAGTGATGGTGCGTGCTGAACTTAACTGCCATGTTGGAATGACATCCCTTTGAAGGGCACGTTTTTCATGTTGTCTTTTTTGTTTTTCATTTTTTTCGTTTATTTTTTTTTTGTTTGGTAATGGGGGGTTGAACCGGGGGCCTGGCGCTTGCATGTTCTGCAAGTGCTGGACCACTGACCTGTGCCTCCAGCCCATTTTTGTAGTTTGAGAGAGGGTCTCACTGAACGATGCAGACTGCCTGTGGCCTGGAACTCGTGATCTTCCTGCCTCCCAAGCTGCAGGGATTACAGGCTTGTCACCGTGCCTGGTTCGGGTTGTATTTTTAAGGCAGAGTTTGTGCTGATACTCGGTGTTTCGTCTGTTAGAAAACTTCACATCTCTATGCCCGTCTCATTCTCGTAGAGAACATCTTTTGCCATTGTGTGAGGGTCAGGATCGATCACTGCATTTCATGGCATTTTGTCACCGCCCCGCATCCTGGACCAGCACTTGTTTGTGTTTTTTAACCATTGCCTGTCAGTTTGAACGCTTGTCTCGTGATGGAGAATTCCTTGTAAATCCAGCAAAGTGCATCAGCCTGTGCAGTATGTGGTGGTGGTCTTGGTCATCAGGTGTCAGGGGTGGTAGTCATCCCAGGTGGTCAGATCCTTACATCTTCTAAGTAGGCGGTCAGTATTTCGAAACGGTGAGACCCTCTGCCTTTTTATCAGAGGGATGCCAATTTTTTAAATGTAAAGAACCAAGGATAGGGATTGAAACCAGGACCTAGACCTTGCATGCTCTGCAAGTGCCTTTTTTTTTTTTTTTTTTTTAACTGTTTTGAGATGCGGTCTTGGTAAGTGATGCAGACTATCTCCCACTTGGGATCCTCCTGTGTCTGGCTCCTGGGATTACAGGTGTGTGCCACTGTGTCCATCCTGTTCAATGTGTTTTAAACTCCCAGAAATGTAGCTTGAGGGGGAATTTGTGTGGTATATGTGCAGTGGTATGGTAAGTATATCTGTAGACCGAAATAGTTGTTGTGTACTCCGTTAGATGTGATTGTGAGAATGTCAATTGGGGTGTGAAGTGTCACTGTTGAAACCTGTATTGCAGCCTCCAGCTCCAGCACCCAGAGACGGTCCCTGAAGTGGCCACGTACGGTTCCGTGAGGCCCTACCGAGAGAGCCCCTTGTTGGCCCGGGCGAGGAGGACCGAGAGCTTTCACAGTTACCGGGACTTCCAGACGACGCCATTCAGCAGGAGCGTCGAGCGGGCCGTCCCCGAAGACAGTGGCCCGGGGCCAGCGCGAGGGGAGGCCAGGGGGGTGGCTGGGGAGTGCGATGGGCCCCAGGGCAGGTCTCCTGGGGTGGAGGCCAGGGGTCCAAGGGGAGGGGACGGGGGAGCCGAGGGCTGCACCGAGCGCAAGAGTAGGTCTTCTGAAGATGAGAACGAGGCACGAGTGGAGGCTAGGAAGAGAGGAGGCGTGGAAGGGGGTAGCCTCCTGGGGCGGAAGAAGGGTCCCCCGCCAGTGGCCTCTCTGAGCACTGTGGATGGGGGCATGGAGTTGCCGGGGCCTGCGTCCCCCACCAAGAGCAGTCCGTCTCCTCGGCACAAGAAAACCGATTCTGTGGGGCAAGAGGGTGGGAGTTTTACCTGATGGAGGTGACTCTGTCATTCTCATGGAATGTACTCCCCCTTCACCCCCTCCAGTGTCGCTTCTTGTGGTGTCCTTTCCACGGCCTCACCATCTGACCCCCTCACATCTTAGAAGCTAAGGAGGGTTGGCCTGGGAACACAAGGTGCTGCAGGCTTGGGCCATGGACCCATTCCCAAAAATCAATCCACCATTGAAAAGCGTCCAAGTAGTAGGGAAGTCTTGAGAATAGTATTTCTCGCCTGTTGTACGTAGGGTTGTTGTGAGTCAGACACCGAGTCGATGGCACCTCAGTCCACCCTGATAGAGGGATAGAGTCATTTCACATACACGGAGGTGCTCCCTTGTGAATCCCGGGTGTGCTGTCATGGTCCCGTGAGCCTGTATTGCAACCACGGTTGGGACGAATCATTGTGGACGCCCCATCCTTGTCAAGCATTGACGGGGATTCTGTGTTTGTGAAGAAGTAGCACGTGATTAGAAGCACTATTCTTGTCACATACAGCATTACACGGGCCAATGGGACTTGTAGAGTGTCAGTGTGTGGAGTTTTGTACCCTGGCACGTGGTATACTCAAAAGCACAAAGGGGACACCGCTGATACTCGCTGTAGGGGCACCTTTTAGTTGTCATGCACTGAGGTTGTCTCGAGGCTCAGAGTGAATGTTTGGGGCAGCACAAAAATCCTCCAGGAAAATAAACGGGTTGTATTCGTTAGTGCAAACTGGAGGCACCTGTAGAATAGTGTTGTCAGTCCAAAAAGTATGAGGTATAGTTGACATGCTATAGGACAGGTTTTCGGTAAAATAAAATTGGTGAGGCACCATATCGCACGTGTGCATAGGTACATTATTTCCAGGTAAAGGGATTTCTCCAGTTCATGCATTCATAAAACACGTGAAAAGGATGAGTAGTCGTGCGGACAATATCACGGCAGGTTATAGTAGACAGCTGTCGCAGTTCAGCAGAAGTGAAGGGGCGTTATTGGCATCCACGGGTGGGTGCCAGGCAGTAAAATAGAGGGTTATTATGGCTTTTTATTGCTGTAACGTGGAGTAGTTGTGGATGTCATGGTGGTCCACAACAGATGTGTACGGCAATGAGGGATTTTTGTTGAAGAGGATTGTGAGTAGGATATGTTATTTTCACATTACCAACCGTGTGTGTGTATACAGTGTATCTATTTTTATTTGCCAAATTTGCAAAAGGTAAAAGAATGGATTTTTGGATGACTTACTGGTACGGGGCAGCTTGTGTTGGGGGGGATTTTTTTTGAAAAAAAGCCCTGTGTTTTTCTTATCAGTGAACGGGACTTTCCCCTTTCGTCAAACCACCCCCAAAGGCTTCATTTCTTCACTATGGGCCGCAAACAAAGGCACATCCACTTTGAAAACATTTTTATTACACAGGAACAACCTCCAGCTGCTAACCAGTCACAGCTGGGTGTCACTGAAGGCTGTACGCTCCTTGCTCAACGATGTGAAACCTCGGACGACACTCATCAGATCCTCCTCGTGCAGATACTGAAAAACAAAAGAGCATGCTGTGTGTCATCAAAATGATATGCCTTCAAAACCCTCCCTCTTAAAACTGGTCCAAACACTGTCCCACCGTGACCGAACGGTTCCAACTCCTTGCACAATACACACAAGCTTCACCACTACATCCTTCCCTCAGTCCAAACCTCAGCGTCACAAGACTGCAACTGCCACAAGTCCTTCCATTCTTCCTAAACCAACTCACCCCAAATATGAACTACTTACTCAAGAAGCCTCGAGCCACAGCAACACCTCCCTGAGAAACGCTCCTGAGTACATCACACAACACACTGTACTACGTGACAACACGCAGTGATCAATGTGCAAGGACAGCTTCAAACCTTGAAGCCATCCCTCACTCCACGGCGGAGCTGAGGCACTCACCGACCCGTGCCCCACGATAGCGTCCCACAGGGACTCCTCCACCAGCACCTTCTCGTCTCCATCATCCACGAGCTGGCTCACACTCCGACGCAGAGGACCATGAACAACGCTGCAGCCTTCACTCGAGATCCGGAGAACAGACACACTATGGCCACTCCGAATACTCACGGGCGTCCCGGACGGTGGCATTTGGACTCTGCCAGGACCCAATCCCTAAAAAGTTACACATGGCGGCACATCATCAGAGATCAGACGCAAACCAGCACAGGACACAGACATTCAACACAGAAGACTCTCCAGCGTGGAACACACTCCACAGGGTACGGTGGGCCCAGAGAAGGCAACCTCTTTACGTTCTCTTCGCTTCACACCCGTCTACACTCGGCCTATGCTCGGCGACATCCTTCCCCTCACAGGAACACACTGAACAAGGTTGTCTGGAGAGAGCTGAGGGACTTGACATTTCTTCATTTTAAACATGGGGAAGGTCTGCACAACACTTGTCATCTCCTTCCCAACTGTGACCTTTGTGCAACAGTTCCCACCTGCAAAATCATCACACTCCTGAGATCCATCCCACTCTAACTCATTACTGGGGAATGAGATCCCAAAATGGACCCTGACCAAAAACTACCCCAGTCGTTACACTTCCCATATAGTACACCATGCAGATGCTCGAGAAATCTCACAACACCCGAGTACCTCAAACTGCGTGGTGTAGCTTTTAAGAGTGATGTTCCCGGACACGTCACAAATGTCAGCTACAGAGTCCAGCTGTGGAGGAAACACACACATTAAAACCTGAGGAAGCCACAAGGATCCCAAACTCGCCCCTCCACAGATAAGACTCCTTGTAGCTAGTTTGCTTGCTTGCTTGCCTGCCTGCCTGCCTGCCTGCCACAAACACAGAAACCCTCAACTACCAGAGAAGAGCTGCCTCCTCAAAGTACAGTCAACCTTCATGACGGAAATGGAGGGAAGCCCTGAGGACCTCCATTTACTGATTTGGCAAAACTCAGTGAGAAACGACTGTACACATCCATTCATCATTGGAACATGGAATGTGTGTACTGTGAATCTAGGAAAATGAGAAGTCAGGATAACAGAACCGGAGCAAACGGACATTCTGGGCCTCGCTGAGCTGACGCGGACTGGTGTGGGCCACTTTGAGCCCCATCACCATATGGTCGGCAAAACTACAGACACATGGGGTTACATTCACCATCAAAAAACACATTTCAAGATCTATCCTGAAAAACAATGTTGTTAATGATAGAAGGAGATCCCTATGTCTACCAGGAAGGCCAGAGGATACAACTATTACTCCAATGTTTACACCCACCACGAGGGCCACAGATGAAAAGGGGGAAGATTTCTACAACCTTCTATGTTTTGAAATAGATCAAATCTGCGATTGTGATAGGCCGATAATCACCAGTGACTACAATGCAAAGGCTGAAAACAAAGGCAGCACCTGACTAGTTGGAATATATGGTCTCGGTGACAGAAAGGAAGCTGGACGTCATACGATACAATGTTATCAGGCTGATGACCTTTTCATCGTAAATACATGTTCTCACCAACAAAAACAGACTATACACGTGGACTTTACCAGATGGCACGTACAAGAATCCAATGGACTCCACATGTGGAAAGAGATGATACAGGAGCTCTGTATCTGATGTCGACATGACACCGGGGGCTGTGGATCACACCGTCACCTTCTCATATGCGAGTTCAAACTTAAGCTGAGGAAAATTGGAACGAGTACACAAGAGCCAAGATATTACCCCGAGTGTATCCCACCTGAGTTCAGAGACCACCTCGAGAATAGGTTCCACACACTGAATGCAAATAAAAAGACATCACATGACTTGTGGCGAGTCATAAAAGATACCATTCAAGAAGGAAGCAAAAACTTGCAAGACAGACAAGACACAAAGAAAAGACCTCAAGCGTCAACGCTCTGGAACTGGCCCTTGAATGTCAAGCAGCCAAAGCAAAAGACATGATGAACTGAAGGATCTACAAAGATTTCAGAAGGCAGCTCCGGAACACAAAAACAAACAGGACACGTGCAAAGACCTGGACGCAGAAAAGCAAAAGGGAGGAACACGCTCTATCTCAGAGAAGTGAAGAAAAAATTCAAGCCTCGAGGGGCAGTAGTAAAAGATTCTACATGGAAAATGTTCAGCGACGCAAGACACATCAAAGGACGATGGAAGGAATACACGGAGTCATTACACAAAACAAAACTGGTAGATGAACGACCATGCCGAGAGGTTGCACGGGAAGACAAACCGATGGTATCTGAGGACAAAGTGGAGGCCACCTTGACGGAACTGGCGAGACACAAAGTTCTGGGAATAGATGGGATACCGACAGACATTTCAACAGAGGCGGCACTGGAGGTGTTCATCTGTTTATGCCAACACGTGGAAAAGACTTACTTGGCCCACCGAATGGAACACATCGATATCTGTGCCTGTTTCCAAAAAAGGGAATCCACCTGAGTGTGCAAACTATCGGAAGATATCATGAACATGGCACGGAAGCAAAACGTTACTAAACATCATTCAAAACCGAATGTGCCAGTATATAGACGGGGAATTACTGGAAATTCAAACAGGATTCCCAAGGGGGCGGGAAACCAGGGACATCGTTGCTAATGATAGCTGGATATTGGTCAAAACCACAGAATATCACAAGATGTCTTATCTTTTATTCACTAGGCAAGGGCATTTCACCGTGTGGACCGTAACACATTATGCATAACATTTCAACAACGGAGAATACCTGAGTACCTAATTATACTCGTGAAGAATCTGTACATGAACCGGCAGGCAGTTGTACGAATAGAACGATGACACCCAGTCTGGTATAAAGTTCAGAAAGGTATGCTTCAGGGCTTTATACTTTCACACTCTCTCTTCAACTAATGTGCCAAACACATAATCCGAGAAGCTGGACTTGATGAGGAAGAACGTGGCGTCGGGATCAGAGGAAGACTCATTACTGACCTCCTTTGTACACAAAACACGACTCTGCTTGCTGAAAGTGAAGACGATTTAAAACATTGCTAAAGATCAAACATCACAGCCTTCAGCATGGGTTGCAATTACACATCAATAACAAAAAAATCCTTACGACTGGGTGAGTAGGCACTTTCACGGTAAGTGGAGAAAGGATTGAGGTTGTCCAAGACTTTGCTCTGCCTGGCTCTACGATCAACAGCTGTGGAAACGGCAGTCAAGAAATCGAAACACACGTTGCTCTGAGAAAAGCTCTGGCAAAAGATCCCGAGAGTACTGAAAACCAAAGATGTCACATTGAAGACAAAGGTGTGTCTGACTCATGCTGTGCTATTTTTGGTCGCATCATATCCTCTGAAAAGCCGGATATTGAACATGGGAGAATGCATGGTTTTAATTGATGGTGCTGGAGACAAATATTGAATGGACCGTGGATTGCCAAGGGAACCGACAGATGTCTCCAAAAATAATTGCAACCACAATGCTCCTCGGAAACAAGGATGGCCAGACTGTGCATTACATATTTTGGACACATAGTCAGGAGACATCAGTGCCTGGACAAAGACATCATGTTTGGGAGAGTGGCAGGTCACCGAAGAAAAGGAAAACCCTCCACCCGATGGACTGACACAGTGGATACAGCAGTGGGCTTAAACATAAACAAGATCGTGTACCTGGCACAGAATCGAGGAGCGTTTTGATCGGCTGGACATAGGATCGCCGTGACTCAGACCGCACCCGACAACGGTGATGGCACACTTCTGAACCCCCGAGAACCACGGCACCTGACGTGTACTTCGTAAGCTCAGAGCACAGCATTCATTACATTTTCAGCCGTAACAACCCTAAAAGTAAATCTCTCAGGAAAATTAAGCAAGTCTCCACAAATACGTTTCACTTTGAAGGACCTCCACGCGATACAGTAACAGTGATGAGGAGGAAACCACAGGAAACCGAAACACAATACAAGCTACACAGACAGGAAGAAAAGGATTCAAGCCATTCCAAATCAAAGTGGTGGGGACATAGGACCCACTGGCATCTAGCTGCTGTCATGTGACACGTCTATCATGTCACCCTCCCGGGAGGCCGAGGCAAAGGGATAACAAGTTTGAGGCCACGGACACCCTGTCCGATTTAGTGACAACCCACCCTGAGATACAAAACGTCCTGGCCTACGACTCCGTGGGAGAACACTCGCCTGCTGTGCATGACGCCCCAGGATCCGGCCCCCAGTGATCGACCTCACAACACAAGACTTCGGGCAAATAAATGACCAGCTATAACAGGACTTCTCCGAGAACATGACTGAACCCACAGAACCTCACCGCCCCCCCCCCAATACTTACAGGATACTTTTCGGTGACCAGACGTTCTCCCTATGCAAGTACAGAAACTAAGACACAAAAGCATGGAAACCCTTTTTCAATGACCACAAACTCACCTTTCACACCGATATGGACATCCCACTTTAAGAACCTCCAAACACCCTCACGGCAGTCAGCTGGCACTGCCTCAACACGGGCAAGAGACCTCCACATAAAAGAACCACAAGGAAAGTAACAGACACACTCCAACACACAGGTATGGGCAACCGTCTCCCTGGCGAAACTCCGGTGGTGCAGGAAATGGGACCGAAGATTGACACGTAGGATCACATGAAATTAAGCAGCTTCTGGATGGCAAAGAACATAGACGAGTGACTTAACGGCCCAGAGGATGGGAGAGAATGTTCGCATTCCACACGTCCAGGAGAGGAAGGATTTCTAGATTTCACAGAGAACTTACATGACCCAATATGCAAGTGGGCAAAGACAACGGATACACACTTCTCCATTGGAGAGGTTTGCCGGACTGAGAAACATTCAAAACGTGCTCAGTATCCCCGGCCCGTAGGGAATAGAGAATCCAAAAGACACTCAGGGCCCATCTCACTCCAGTGAGAATGGCCAACGTTGACAAAAGAGACGACGACAAACGCTGCCGAAGATGCTAGGAAAACGCACCACTCGTGGGACTGTGAAACGGTTGGACCGCTCTGGAAATAAGGAGATGCCTTAGAAAACTACAAAAAGAACGGCCACACGATCCACCTGTATACCTCTTTGTGGAACATACATGGACAGAGGACTGCATACACAAATCAGGGTACGTACACGCAAAGGAGTATCATTCGCCAATAAAAACCAGATGGTACCGTTTGCAGCAAAATGGACAGAACTGGACAATATCTTTACTGAATGCATGCTTGAAATCTTATGCTCACGCCCATGTGGGAGCTGAATCTTAAATGAAACTAAACTGAGTAGATACATAAACAAGAACAATTCAACTTAAGCTAACAAAGGAAAATACAAACAGAATACAAAGAACGGAGGGAGGGACTACCCAAGGGAAGGGAAGATTGTACAAGGTGGGAATGGAAGGGGAAACGATGTCAAGGGATAAAGGGAAATAAGACCATCTCGATGTAAACAGAACTTCCCGCTTGTGTGAAAGATTTCAACATAAAAGCACACGTGTTTTACCAAATACTACTCTAAAGGTTCCATTGACTTTGTAACTTTAAGTGTGACAAAAACTCATGGAATAGTTGTACTGTGGAAAAATAAAATGCTGTATCACTTGGTACCCTACCAACATGCATCAATGCAAGGAAAGTTTGCCTTTTTTTTTTCCACTTTTGTGGTACTGTGGATTGAACCCAGGGCCTCGCGCTCGCATGCTTGGCAAGTATTAGACCACTGAGCTGCACCCCCTGCCCATGTATATATATATATATATATATATATATATATATATATATATATATATATATATATATATATATACACTCATTTTGAGGCAGGGTCTCACTAAGTTGCACAGACTGCCTCTGGTCTCAAACCTGTGATCCTCCTTCCTCCGTCTCCTGAGCTGCTGGGATGACAAGTGTGTGCCTGGCTAGGGAAACTTTTCCTATAAAAAATACAGTTTAAAAAATATTCTTTACAGAACATTTAGAAAATACAAATGATAAGCTTATTGTAATCATTACAAAAAATCAGACTTCCAAAACATACCAATCACTATCGGTCATTCCTAAATCACCACTGGGCTACATTTTTAAATTTACTGCACAACATAAATTCAAAACAGAATATACCAAAACCTCTGTAAGACACCAAAAGTAGCACCAAGACAGAGGTTTCTAAGAATACACACAAAGGAGCCGGGTGTGGTGGCACACGCCTGTAATCCCATTGGCTCGGGAGGCAGAGGCAGGGGGATCACAAGTTCAAGGCCAGAGGCAGTCTTTGTAATTTAATGACACCCTGACTCAAAAAGTTTAAAAACAAATGGGGGGAGACTGGAGGGGACAGCTCAGTCAGTGGTCCAGCACTCGCAAAGCATGTAAGCACGACACCCTGGGTTCAACCCCCAGTACTGGGAACAGAAAGGAATAGACACAAAGAACAAATTCATAGGAATAGACACAAAGAACAAATTCATAAGAATCGACACAAGAACTCAACCTGACGGTGTGACTCGGTCAGTAAACCAAGAATTTAGCAGCATGAAAAGTAACAAAGATCACAGGAAACACCCCAAGATCGATGAAAAGGCTGGTTTTTCAGAAAGGACAGACAAAACTGGGAAACCTGTAACTACACTGATTGAGGAAAAACGAGACAAGACTCAGATAAATAAAGTCAGACATGCACAACAAGATGTTCCAGCGGACACCCTAACAAACTCCTGTGAACAGGGACAGGCTAAAAACTGGAAAACCTACAAGAAATGGATAAATTCCTGAACACACACGGCCGACTGAAACTGACTCTGGAAGAGAGCCTGAATCTAAACACATTGAAAACGAAGGACATCAAAGCGGTCATCAAACATCGAAGTGTCTGGAACCCAAGAACAAAGAGCCGTCCGAAGCCAAAATAAGATGTAACACTGAGTAGCCACACATTTTTGAAGTAACCCGGACCCCATCGTCACAACTTCCCTGACTGACTGCCAACTGCATGCTGGTCCTCCTTTTTGCAAGTCCTTTGCCTTCTCCTTGAGCCCATGCTGCCCAAGTCCCATAAAGCCCCACAACTCTGCTCGGCTCCTGGTGGCACCGGCCCGCTTTCCCCGCCTTCCAAGCTGCCCCACGCAGCCTCTCCTCCCGAGCCACTCCCCCCCACCCGCCTTCACTCGCTCTGAATACACAAGGTCCTCCATGAGTCACAGCGCCTGCTCTACACTCCATCCATCCTCTCCCACAAGACTTGCCCATCGTTTACCACCCAAACCCGTGTGTCTGCGAGACTCCACCCGACGGTGAGCCCTGACGTCCCCTTCTCTCTGCAGGGACACAACTGAAACCGGCTCGCCACCGCACACCTCCGTGGGCAAGTCCACGCTGCCGTGCATTTGGTGGATTGGCGTGTAGCTCAGAGGGTAGAGTGGAATGCCCCTCTGCACTCTGAGGGCCTGGATTGGATCCCCAGTACCGTACACAATGAGGGAAGGACGTGGCAGCCCGCACCCGAAACAATCCCCAAAACGATTGACTGTTTAAAACCTGCCACAAAAGTACACAGCGTTTCCATGAGTTGGACTCGACTCCACCTGACAATCTAACTGGTGAGTGATCCGTTCTCCCAAGAAACTCATTCCATTCCGTACTTCCTTTGGGACTAGATGCAAACTGGACCATCGTGCAATGTGGCGGAAAACAGAACCGTCGCTTTGATATCTTCACGACCGGGATCGTTCCCTCCGCTGAGATGGAACGTGAGGCACAGGTCCCGATCCCCGGGCCTTCCTCCCTCTGACCCATCCCTCCATGAGTCCCGTTCCGCCTTCCACATTCTCACCCTCGCACTCCCTGACACCTGCCTGAACCTAAACTTCCTGTCTGTGAATCTATTAATATGACCACTGCTTCCTTTAAGCACCACCCCCCGACCCTGCACCCTGATTCCACGACCCCAGCCTTCTCCGAGTCTGTGGGCTCCATTCCCTCCTCTCCTTTCCCCCATCCTGCACCCACAGCGACACTCCAATATGTTGCCTCTCCAGGCGGTGGCAGGAGTGGAGGAACGTAGAATACGTGTCCCCTGCTGTATGTCACATCTGTCAGAAATCTACGCCAAGCGGGGACCTTTCTCAAGCCCATCCTCTAACTGCACAGAAAAATTCAAATTCTGTGCCTGGTCCTATGAGTTCAGAGAGCAATCGACATTTGTTATCCTGACCACCTCTGTTTCACCAGAGGACAGGGAAGTCACTGGGCGGCTCACACCGAGGCACATGACTTACATCCGACCAACAGGCCTGAAGCCTACCCGAGGACGGAGGTGTCTCACCTAGGACTTGTGCTGGTGAAACCACCTGACCGCTCAGACGGCTGACGTGGACCTCCCGAGATTCGATGCGTTCCGGCAGGCCCGCGAAGGCCTCTGGGGGAGACACTGACCTAGGACAGGCACATTTATCGGGAAGCCACAGCCGATTCGGCTCAATGCACGGCGACATTCACTGAGCCCCGACTCTCTCGAAGACCACCTCTGTCCTTTGCCTGTACACCCCAGACATCAGAGCCAGATGTAAACAATTTGAACATGGCCCCCACAGCCCTACTGGAGACCTGAGGTCAACACCTTCACAGTGTTTTCAAAACCAGGGAGGAAAGCGTGACGCCATATAGGCGGGCAAAAAGAGAAAGCTAACTATCAACTTTGGGCCTCTGATTTAAAGGCTAATCACACATGATAAAAAAAATACGACACCCCCCCACCCCCGCCCCGTCTTCCACCACAGGGCCTTGGGCTGGAAGAATGCCCTGACCCCAGACCCACACCTTGACCGTGTCCTCAGAGTGGACAGAAGCGCCTGGAGAAGACGGACCACCCACAGGCCTCTCAAGATCCCTCTGCCCCGCTCCCAAGCCACCCGGTATCTGATCTGCCAGGGCTGGCCACGAGGGCTGACGTGCCTGAGGCCGCTTCACCATCTCGCTGCGGGGGGCCTCATCGAGGTGCGTGAGTCCGCTTCTTCCTCCATACGTGAACCTTTCTCTCTAGCTTTCCAGGTAAACACTAGCCTTCTCAACTTCAGAGTCAACAGAAAACCGCTTTCTCACAAACAACAAAATAATCTTCCTATAGACTGTCAGTTAACCTTCTCTGAATCATTCCTTCTTGCCCCAAAAAACCATCATCAAACTAAAACTCCCACAAATGCCTCCCACCACATCCCCGG
Organism: Pedetes capensis; assembly: GCA_007922755.1. NCBI lineage: Eukaryota > Metazoa > Chordata > Mammalia > Rodentia > Pedetidae > Pedetes > Pedetes capensis. Next base: position 27,820 of record VMDO01009439.1, on the reverse strand, counting down.
CCAAATACGCCGTTTGGCCCTGCCATCCACAAATGGAACCCCTACTTGAAGGCACTCATGACCTCTGCCCCTCTAACGAGAAGAGAGGTTCAAATGGACTCCGGCGGGCAAAATCGGGACCTTGCTCCCGCAACCTCTGGGTTAAAATAGAACCCTTATTTTGTCCCTCAGGCCTCTGGGAATATGCTGTTGTACGGATGATATCGAAAGTCCACCTGGGACCCCCGACCCGATGAAATCCCATGTCCCTCCCTTTCCTAACCGGCAACCTTCCCTTGGCTTCTAGGAGAAACTCCTCTGTGTATACGCTTCTCAGGTAACTCAGCATCAAAGTCTGCAGAATGTTTGTTTGAAAACAGACATCATCCAAAAGGAGACAGACAGGAAGGAATCACCATACACAACAGAGAGATCAAACTAAAAGATATAGTCAGGGAAACGCTATTTAAAAGGAAAAGAATAATGAACGACGGAGGGAGCCTCATCCCAGATGGACGTGTAGTGAGAAAAGACGGGAAGGCTCTGGGGCATGTTGTATATGACCTGAGCAAGTTACTGAAGGTTACAAATGAAGGGTTCAGAAAACATGTAAAAGTTTCAAAGAAGAGAGAGATTGTTTATGGAAAGAAAGAAATTCAATAAAGGAGAATTTTGCCCCTATATGGATAAATAGTAAGATGAGAGCAAGATCCAGAAAGATTAATGTACCAGGTTTCGGAAGGGTTAAATGGTATGAAAATGTCTCCAAACAGGCGATGACAGAATCAAGGGTAACAGCTGGGCACGGTGGTGCACACCTATAATCTCAGCAGCTCAGGAATTGGGCTGGAGGATCGCGAATTCGAGACCAGAGTCAGTCTGCGTAACTTAGCGAGACCCTGTCTCAAAAAGTAAAAAAAAATGGGCGGGGGGGGGCAGCTCAGTGTTCCGGCACTTGCAGAGCATGCAAGCACGAGGCCCTGAGTTCAAACCCCAGTACCGCAAATAAATAAATATATAAAATAAAAATAAATACATAACAGTAATCTGGGCCTTAAAACCAGAACATCCCATCTGCCAAGTGCACTACAGACTACACCCTTTCAAAAGCCCTCTGCCTTATCTCTCAGCAAGGCCCCGCTGCCCTCTAAAGCCCCGTGATTTCGCCCAGCTCCTGGAGGTACCAGCCACCCTCCACCCTCCTCCCACACTGCCCCTGGATGGCCACGTCTCCCATCCACTTCGCCCTCTTTCCTAGCTCTAATTACACTCACCCCTCCACAGACCAGAGTGCCCTCTCTCCCATCTGTAAGCCTTACCCCCATGAGACGTTCCTATCACTGTTGGGTTCACTGCTGTATTCTACTAAACATTGCAAGGAGAACAAATACCAATTCTTCAACTATTTCAACAAAACTGAAGAATAAGGAACTCTGGCCAAGTTTCTGTGAAGACAGCATTGCCCTGAATCCAGAAGGCGACAGAGAGACACGACGACAAGAACGACCAAATCCACAGCCCCGCATGCCTACTGAACACAGGTGCAAAATCCCCATAAAGCACTAGTGAACTCAATTCAATACCACATAAACAGGATCCTGCACTGTGACAGAGGCTTGGGTTCGGTCCAGGTGGTACAGTGCTTACTCTGTACACTCTGAGGCCCTGGGCTATATCCTGGTACCACAGAAACGGCAGAAGGACCTGGCACCCTGCTCCCCAAACAATGGGTCACAGAAAACCCTGTGAGTACCACAGAAGCATGACACAGTCCCAAGCATGTGCCAGGGTCTAGGAGTGTTTCCTTCGGTTCTACACAGGGTCACCACGCGTTGGGCACAACTCGGTAGCACCTGACACACGTGTGCATACACATGCACACACTTGTGCACACCATGATTGGGAGGGATTTGTTGCCAGGATGCAAGGATGGCTTGACAGATGGATATCGATACACACGCTACATTGTATGGACAGAATCAAGGCCAGAACCACATAATCATCTCAGCTGATGCAGAAAACATTGGATACATTTCAGTATCTGTTCGCGGTAAAAATAGGGAACAAAATAGGCATACGTGGAACATAAGATATTCATGATGAGGCCATTTGTAATAAGCCATCAACTGACATGGCACAGAATGGGGAAAAACTAAATACTTCCTAAGATCTGGAAGAAGGCGAAAATGAGTCTTCTAATGATCGAATGTAGTCACAAAAGCCTTTGCAAAAGCGCTTAGGCAAGAGAAAGAGAGGGCCCTGCAATCAGAAATGCACAAGTGAAATGATCCATGTTTTCAGATGACATGATTTTCACAGAGAAAGCCTACTCCATCGAAAAGCTATTGCAACATATCAATTAATTCCTTAAAGAAAAAGCTACCTGGGATGAGGGAAAGGGCCACACCTTCACGTACGTACCATATGGTTTTCCCCCGGTGGGCAGACGCTCGACGGGGACATCCTCTTCCGAAGAGGTACCAAAGGAGGTCTCTCTCTGATGTACGGTTCCCTGCGGATCTTCCTCTGCAGAATGAGGGACACGAAAATGGCCAGCAAGATCAAGCCCAGCATTGCCATTAACACCACGAACCACAGCTCGCCGTAGAACTCGGTGTGTGTGCTCCCGGACCGCTTCTCGCCGGGAGTTGTCAGCACTGGACCTGCAAAACCCACAAACGGAAAGAGAATCATCATCTCCGAAGGCAAGGTTGTCATCTGTGAAACGGTCATTTGACTGACAGTGAAGCAGAAAGGACTCGAAAGCAGCACATAGTGTGATACTTCTTCACACGGGCATGTACGCTGGGTGGTGGCTCAGCCCCTCCCTGGGATATGACCAACAACATACAGCCCTCCAAAGACCTCACTGCGACTTTTGGCATTGCTCTTAAGATTGAAAATCACCATTGCCTTGGCAAGTCCCGGAAGAGACGGCCGAGGGGCCAGAAATACTTACGAAGGGCTATCAAAGTGGCTTCGGGGGTCTCTCGTCCTTGCCTGTGCACCCGGGGTGGGGGGCAGAGTTCATTCTGGAGTGGTGGACTCTCCTGGAAGTTACTGCTACAGAATCACACACACACCTTCAGTGCTATAGGTGGCCAAGGTCCTCTCATGTTACGTGACATTCCCATTCCTGAGTGCTTTCATGGAAATGTGATCTTAACACCTCAGATCCCATCCTTTGTTGCGATCGCTAACGGCCCCTGATTACTGACGCATCGTCTTCATGGGCAAAACCTAAAGAGCACACTCCTGAGCCCCCAGTTCTGTGTATCTGCCAGGAGCCTAGGAGACTAAGACTGAGTACACTGAGGTGATTCTTACACACGCCGACATCAGAGCCGCTGCTCAAGAGTGCGTCCCGGGCCGGGATTCACTGGTCATCCGACAGCAACAAACGTACAGAGCACTTGGGGACAAATTCCTAACACATCCCTTGCCCACTCATGGAAACACTGGTGTTGCTAAAAGAAAACCCAGTGAGGGCTTTCTACCTCACAGCCACTAAAATGGGATTACACCTGTGGAAGGAATCAGGTTAAGTGCCATGAGAAAATATATTGACGCACACTTATGAAAAATGTGGGATATGCTCTCCCATGTTTCAGAATTTGGGGATGCGTTTCTTTTCCCCAAAAGAACATATGCAGGCTAATTTGATGCGGCATCAATTACTAGAATATCCAATAAGGTATCAGCCCCAAACCTAGGCTAATGGAAATGATTCGGCATTTCTGGAACTAGCCCAGGGACGTGGCAAAGCATCACACACGTCAGATTCAAAGATCCTGAGTAGAATTTCTTTCGAAAGATGCTCCTTAAAAAATTACTTCTTTTCAGTTAAATTACTTAGTATTAATACTAGGTCATGCTCTTTGTCACAGAGGTAACAGAAACTTCCCCAAACCACAATTTGAGTCTGTGCCTCCAGACTATTCTCTTTAGGATTCACGTGTGTGGTCACAGCCAAGGATTTTCCTCCCCTTCCCACCTGGTCTGTTTCCTCTACCTTCCTAATTCACTTCTTAAAAAAATATACAAACTTCTAAAACCCTCTGGATAGAATGTCTGCTCAGACAGCTGAGGCCTTTTCACATTTCCAATTCAATGGCTTAGGGTGTTAAATGTGATCCTATTGCCTTCCCTCACGTGAGATCCGGGCGCCATGGTACACACCAGTAATCCCGGTGGCTACCGAGGCTGAGGCGGGAGGATTGTGAGTTCGAGGCCACAATCAGCCCGCTCAGCTTAGCACCACCCTGTCCCAAAATAAAAAATAAGAAATCCTTAGGTTCCATGACGACCTTCAAATAGAGTACCACACCTCGTAACCCCATTCCTTCTATAAAGTCTGGGCTGATACAGAAGAGTACATATCAGCACACACGTATGTTCTTGAGGAAAACCAGTAGGCGCTACTCCATGTGCAACACGAGTTAAAGGGTTACCAAGTCCAGTGGAGGCGTCGTACTGCATCAGCGGCGTCCTAACACTTCCGACGTCGGTAGTGCAGGTGATCTGGAAAAAGAAGACTGGACAGAAGGAAGAGCGCTGAGCGTCTCAGCCATTCCACACCCACTAGCGGGAGACATGCTTTTTAAAGAGCAATGTATCGTACCGTGAAAAGTCTGAAAATGGGGTCCACAGCAAGTTGTGGGGTTTTTACCTGATGCTACAGTTGGGACCCCATCCCCCACAGCTCTTTGTGTCAGTCTTGGTCCTCGGGGTGCTGATCCTGGGAGGCAGTGGAACCCTTAAGAGGCAGGGCCTGGTGAAGGTCTTTAGTCACTGGGGACAAGGCCACGAAGGGAAACGTGGACCCCAGACTCTTTCTTGCACCCTGGCCATGAGGTCAATAGCTTTGCTCTGCCATATGCTCCCGCTGTGACATGCTGCCTCACAAGAGACCCGAAGCCAAACGGCCAGCAGATTTCCCATTGGGACCTCTAAAACTAGGACCTCGATTTACCCTTTTCTCTTCATAAGCTGATTATCTCAGGTATTTATTACAGGAATGCAAAGCTGGTGAACATCAAAACCACAAGCTTCTACTTAAAAAGTCATCCAGAAAACCAGCTATAATGAGTGTGACCATAACACACTCCTACATCATAGAGCTAAATATCAGAGCTTAGGCAGCAAGGGAAAAGAATGATCAAAACAGCGCACGAGGACAGAGCACATTTTGTTCTGCGTTTGGTCTCAACCCACTTCTTCACAACTTTCCCACGGACCTTCTCCTAGGTGACCCCGAGTTTCTTACTCACAGGAAAGCTCAAAGGGGGTCTTAGAAAGCACACGACCTACATCTTCCTTCAACAGCCAGGCACTTGAGACTCCCACCAGGCCACACAAATGGGTCCAGGCCTGGTGAGACGGAACCCAGGTCTGCCACCTCTCGGGGCATTTTCCCTCCAGAGCAAGCTGCCCAGGTGACCTGGAACTGTGACCGTGAATATGGGCGGCCATGTCACTGTAAAAATGTTATTGTTAGGTTTCATAAGCTAGCTGCGTGTGGTGGCGCACTGTAATCACAGTCATGCTAGAGGTAGAGGTGAGAGGATTGTAAGCTTGAGGCTAGAGGCAGCCTGTGAAACTTAGCGAGACCCCAATTCAAAATAAAAGATACAAAATGGGAGAGGGGTGTAGCCTGGTAGGAGAGCACTTAGCAGATCTGTGTGGAGCCCAGTGTTCAACCCCCAAGGACTGCAAAAAAAAAAAAAAAAAAAAAAAGGAAAAAAAAAAAGGAAGCAAGGAAAACATTTCAAATACTATAAATGCAATCCTGGAGCTCACCTTTTGCCTTCCTTTTTACCTTAAACAAACATCATTTTAAAGTAAACAACAACAAAACTACTAATTTATTCTTTAAATACAGAACGCTCAGAACGATTCCAAGTCTACTACCACTCAGGTGTTAACAGGAAGAGACGCTCACTGGCTGGAGATAACAGCAATCGCTCCCTGACGTCTCACAACCGTATCATTTGAAGACACTCACTGACTCTGGGGCGCCATTTGTCCTGTGAACTCAACCTGCCCTCTGGGTCTCCCTCCCTCCTGCAGACGTGCGGGTCCCACAGAGCCAGCCACGTGCCCCGGACCCGCCCTTTATCTACAATGCATCAGGCAGGAAAGGGGACGGAAAACCTCACCAACTGCATGCTGACACGTTTCCACAACAAGGGGCCGCTTACACCAAGACCTTCCGGTGCCAAGCACCTGCTGGTGACCTCTCAGGCGCGGCACCTCGTATAGCTGGGGACAGGGCTCCTGAGGCGTTGAGCGACAGGAGAGAGAAACTCACTTCTGTCCAATGTCCTTGGGATATGGAGGGCGGTGTCAAGGCCGCTGTACACACGCCGGCCGCCGTCGGTCACCACGTACTCCCTGAGCCGGCCGTTCAGGACGAAAGTGCCGCTCCAGTCCACGCACACCACCGACAGGTTGCTGTCCACCGAGAATGGGGCTCGGTACTGGGGCACTGCGGGGACAACAGTGCGGCGGCTGAGTGCGGGTACATGCTTATATGAGCACTGGGCATGGTGGTGCACGCGTGTCTTCCCAGTGGCTCTGGAGGTGGAGGCAGGAGGATTGCAAGTTCCAGTCCAGAGGTACTCTGTGTAGCTTACCGAGACCCTGTCTCAAAAAGTAAAAAAATGGGCTGGGGGTGCAGCTCAGTGGTCCAGCACTTGCAGAGCACGCAGGCACGAGGCCCTGGGTTCAACCCCCAGTACCGCAAAAAAAGAAAAATTAAAAAAATTATATGAGCCGCAAAAAAAAAATTAAAAAAATTATATGAGCAACAAAGAAAAACCCGGCATTGCTGGAAACCCATTAAATATAATAAACCAGTGTAGGGGTGAAAAAGAACCCCAGTAGAACATATGTGAACTGCTTTCTCAGCAACTCTGCACCTGCTTTTCCAAAAAATAAAAACAAAATCAGTCTTAGTGGTGTTTTATAAATACAAGTATTAAAACACAATGGACGAGCCCGCCAACAGGAGCCTGGAGCTCACATGTGGCTGCATTCTCCCTCTTAACAGGTACAGTGTCCTTAACACCATTAGCCAAGAGAGATAGCTATTTTTCATATCAGATCAATATTTATTGCCACGAAGCCCCAAGGACTAGATGAAGTTAATATATATTTTTCTCCCAACCAAACTGCTTAGGTGGTGAATTATGTCCTTTTGGCACCCATTTATTTCTAAAGCTTTTTCTCCAACCGTTCGTTTGTTTTCTCGGATAGTTAAAAAGCATGGCAAACAGCAATTCGAGGATAATAATTCACTGCCCTGGCTAATCGATCAATAGCACAGTACATTAGTGTATAATCAGGCTCAGGTCTTCCGAGCGGTAGATCAGCTGTGGAGGCAACTTGGTGTGTATTTCACAGGCAGGTTCTGCTCTCCTTTTTCACCTCTTTACTAAAAGGGACCCAAACAAAAAGGCTTAAGTGGGGCTCATCTCTGAAATGAGTCATCTTTGTAGAAACTAAGGAAGGGATAGCATATCATCGTGTCGAGTCGGAAGAGATTCATAAGGTCGTGTTTTCTCCAAAATAATCAATATAGGTGTAAAAGCATTAAAATCCATCTGCACACGACATTCGAGCTGGGGTTCAGCTCAGTTGGTAGAGCGCTGCTCTGCATTTTCTGAGGACCCGGGTTTGGCCCTCAGCACCATAAAAATGGGAGAACATGGCGATCGACTCCCAAAACAACCTCAAATCAATCAACCATTGAAAAGCTTGTGAGCATCGCTGTAAGCTGGCCCGACTTGAGGGCACCTCATGACGTACACTGAATTCGCTGCTAAGGAAAGGAATGAGTGCTAGGAATACATGGGAGATCATCCGTTCTCTCTGTATAAATATCCATCTGTTGCTGTTAGGAAATGCAACAAAATAAAGAGCAATTTTGTTTTTGCAATCATCTGATGAAATCTTGTTGTTGTCAGGTGCCGTAGAGCCGGGTCCGACTCATAGCAACCCAGTGTACAACAGAAGGAAGCCATCCCCGACACTGTGCCACGCCCTGCACTATGTCAGTGCTTCTCTGCTACTCGTAGGGTCTTCAATGGTGGATTGCTTCGGGAGTGGACTACCAGGTCCTTCTATTTTATGCAATGCTAGGGATCGAACCCAGGGCCTCAGGGCGAACAGGGCAGCACTCTACCAACTGAGCTAAACCCCAGCCCCTAACTCAAGATAAAAAATTTAAAATAAGGGTCTGAGGGTGCAGCCCAGGGGTAGAGTGCTCACAAAGTATGATCGAGGCCCTGCATTCAGCCCCCCAGCACCATTAAAAAAAAAAAAAAAACAGCCAAAGCAAAACCAAAACACACAGCACCCCGCCGCCCCCAGCTCCTGGCAGGGCGCGAGCTCGCGCTCACGCTCACTCTCACGCTCACTCTCTTTCCGGGTGGTGAAGCTGCTCCACGCGGAGGCCGCGCTGCCCGCCTCGTTGCGCGCCACCACTCTCAGCTCGTAGCTGGTGAACGGCCGGAGCCCCGCGAGGCGCGCGCTCTGCCCTGGCCCCGTGTACTTCGTCTCTGTGTGGCTGGGAGTGCAGGGCGGGGACGACTCAGGAGGGCAAGGCTCGCGCAGCTGGAGCTCATAGCTGCAATGAGAAGGGACAGGTAAGAGACGACCACAGGCGAGCCTCACGCACAGGCAGGAGCAAGAGCAAACTTAAGATATATACATACGTACACATACACACGCGCACACGTTAGGTGTTACGGAGTTGGGCTGGACTCATGGCAACCCTACATACAACACCACAATACACTACTTGACATTGTGTCACATATACGATCTTTTTATGTTTGAGCCCACTGTTGCAGCCACTGTGTTTCTTCTCATTTTGAGTCATGCCACATCAGCAAAAGGAGGTCCCAGGGGCTTTCCTCCTTTCCTCTCACTAAGGTCGACTCTACTTTGAGGAGGCAGCTCCTCCCCATTGTTTCTTGAATGTCTTCCTGCCTGGGGGGCTCGTTTTCTGGAACTGTATCTGACAGTGCTTCCCTGTCATAAGATTTTCAACGGCTGACTGTTTCAGGAGTGGGCTGCTGGGTCCTTCTCCCTAGTCTGTCTTAGTCTGGAAGCTCAGCTGAAACCTGTCCACGATGTATGGTCCTGTTGGTATCTGCAGTATCAGCGGCAACGCTTTCAGCATCAGGGAAACATGCAAGTCCCCACGGCACAGGTCGACAGGTGGGGAAGATACATGTATACATGACAGCCTGCGGTCGTTCCGCCCTGGTGTCCGATCTCACCAGGTCTTTACAGCTAAGCAAGGTCAGGCTTGGTCCTTGAATGGGAGACCATCTGGGAATGCTGGGTGCTCTAGGCTTGGGACAAGGACCTGGCAGCCCACTCACAAATCAGCCAGCCATTGAAAACCCTATGAGTAGCACTGATATAGTGCCAGGCATGGTACCGGGTTGGGTAGTGTCTCATGTATTGTACATAGGGTTGCTATGAACTGGACCTCACTCCACAGCACCTAACACCACAGTGTATGTCTGTGTGTGTATGATGAGAATACACAGAGTGTGTGTATATATACATACACACACATATATATGTACATATACACACACACACACCATTTTATACATCTAAGATCAGAAAACACAAAGGGACCCAATGAGAGCAGGGAGAGGAGAGTCGGAGGGGAAGGAGAGGGTAGAACTGGGAGGCAGTGGCTGAGCAGCACCTGGGGTAAAGGGGCAGAGAGTAAGTGCACAATACAGGGTGCAATTCCGTGACAATCCCGTAATAAACCTCACTATAGAGCAGGCAACAGAAAACTCATGTTGTTGTTATTAGGCACCACACTAAACCCAATATGTACACTGATCTCTATACATCAAAAAAAGATTTCCTAAGATGTTCAGGGAGACGGAAACATCACCAATTCTAGTTGATGATGGCATAGTGTACATAGGAACTGAATTATCAGCAGCCCACTCCAGAAACAATCAGCCATGGAAAACCCTATGAATGGCAGAGAAGCACTGTCATATACAGTGCCAGAAAATGAGTCCCCCAGGCTGGAAGACATTCAAGAAACAACTGGGGAAGAGTTGCCTCCTCAAAGTAGAGTTGACCTTAATGAGAGGAAAGCCGCTCTAAATACGCACAATCAAAAAGATTTCAAAAAGGCAACAGAATTCGCTTAGTTTTCTTCAAACCGGTTACGTTTTGTGAGATGACACCTTGCTTTCACGGAACCACAAACTCTTCACAATTCCCATTTGCAGGAACCTGCTCTCCACAACACTGTTTATTCTAGTGGGGATGAGCAGCAGAGGTAACAGACTGCGAGGACGAGTACCGCGAGAGAAGTTATTACCATCTGTACGCGCCTTGCTGTCCACACGGCAACTAGCCATTTTTGTTGCCACAAAGATTTGACTCCTTTACTTAGAATAAAGAAAATCCTTTTCCCACCTGGTTATGTTGAGTGAAGTAACTTCTCTGTTCTTTCAAACAATGGCTCTTTGTAATATTTTAAACCAGATCATGGCGATTCCAACCTACTCAGAGAGGTTCCTTAACACTCCACCTAAGGCCTGCAGAATGTATAACTTCAGGAGACAGTGGGAAAGCCCAGTGCCAATGTCACACACCATCTCTTATTTAAGGATGATTGTGTTGCACACTTTTTTTTTTTTTTTTGCGGTACTGGGGGTTGAACCCAGGGCCTTGTGCTTGCATGTTCTGCAAGTGCCGGACCACTGAGCTGCACCCCCAGCCCATTTTCTTACTTTTTGAGACAGGGTCTCACTAAATTATGCACACTGCCTGTGGTCTCAAACTTGTGATCCTCCTGCCTCCACCTCCCGAGTCGCAGATGACAGGTTTGCGCCACTGTGCCCAGCTGTTGCACACCTTCCCATCGCTAGCTGGTTTTATGATATAAAACCCTTTGCAGGTAACATGGCCCCCTGATGAATCTCTTTCATCTTAGGCGTGTGATCACTAGGCAGGTCCTACGGGGCCCGGTGGGTGGCCACGTGTCTCCATGGCCTCCTGCCTGTGGTCTGTCCACCCCGCCTGCTGGCGCATACCTCTGGATGACACCATTGGGGAGCAGGGGGGGACTCCACCGGAGGGACGCCGTCCTGGAGGCCAGCATGTCGACGTGGGGTGGCGACAGCCCCGCGGGTGGAGCAGGCCGAGTCCTCAGCTCGGCGGCCGGGCCCCTGCTGCAGCAGCCGGCGCAGGTGCACGCCTCCACCCCGATGGCGTACGTGGTGAAGGGCCGCAGGTCGCGAAGGGTCTGCTGGGTGGCTGTGCCTTCAGACAGCTGGGGGAAGAACACCAGGCAAGGAGGGGCCACAAGTCAAGGACGAGGCACAGATGCTTATCCGGGCGCCACCTTCTGTGAAGGCGGCGCCACACTAGGCGTCCTGGGAGCTGTACTATGTGCTCTGCACTGTCTGATCCTGAGGGAATTACCAATCCTGGAGAGGCAACACAGAAACTGAAAGCTACCTGTTATTTTTTTTTAAATGCACACGATGTGCTCAAAATATAAATTGCTGTTTGTTGTTGTTAGTTGCTGTTGAGTCAGGTCTGACTTTTAGCGACCCAATGTACAACAGAACGAAACACACCCAGACACTGTGCCATACCCAGAACTGTCAGTGCTTCTCTGCTATTCACAGGGTTTTCAATGGCTGTTCTGACAGGGGCTGCCAGGTCCTTCTCCCAAGCCTGCAGCACCTGGTGTTCCCATGTGGTCTCCCATCTAAGCACTAACCAGGCCTGACCCTGCTTAGCTTCTGAGATCAGGCAGGAACGGATGACAGGGTGCTATGGCTGTAGGCCAACAGAGTTTATTAATACTATCATTTTATAAGCATGGATAATCAAAGTTTGATTGTATTTACACCATCTATATTTATTGAGGGCTGGGATTTGGCTCAGTTGGTAGAGTGCTGCGCTGCAGTCTCTGAGGTCCCGAGTTCAATTCCCAGCACCACAAAAATGGGAGAAGGGCCTGGCAATCCACTCCCAAGGCAATCCCGAAACAGTCAGCCATTGAAAACCCTATGAGGGTCGCTGAGTCGGATACCGACTCGACGGCACCTAGCAACAGCAGCGACATATTTATTGAGTACGAAGCCTCATAGAAAATACGGTAACAGTTCTTTACCATTCCCTATGAGCCTTCGCTGTATGTGAGGCATCTTTTGAAACTATGTCTCAAAACCTGGCATTCAGGCCTCAGAGGATTTCTCCAGTTGCCCAGACCGCTCCCCACACTGCTCTAAGGAATTCATGATGTAATACAGGGATCTACACAATCTCCCTCTCACGTTTCTGTGAACAATGATCCGCGTGCCGAGTGGCGTAAGGTACATCCCAGAGACGCGGGACCCCCACCCCCGCTCTCGGCGTCTTCTAAGCAACACAGGACCTGGCTGCTCGCTCCTACCACCGGCCCCAGCAAGGGGCTTGGCTCAAGCACATGGTGCAAGACGACCTTCCTGAACATTCTCTCGTCTCTGGATGTGCCTCAAACATGTCAAGGGGACAGCGGAGCCAGAGCAGTGCTGGCTGAGAGGGTCTGCTCTCCTCTGAAAGCCTAGAACTTTCTTGAACTTACCAAGACAAAGACTGGATTTCCCTTGTGGTGTGGGTATCAAAATGGGGACGCCCCGAAGATTCTGTGCCTTATCTTTTTTTCCCCCAGTATTAGGGGGTTGAACCCAGGGCCTCACACGTACTTCACAAGCGCTCTACCACTGGGCTGCACCCCAGCCCATTTTTTATTTTTTTATTTACAGACAGGGTCTAAGTTATGCAGGTGGCCTCTGGTCTCAAACTTGCGATCCTCCTGCCTCTGCCTCCACATTAACATTTAGTCCACCGGTGATCATTCAGCAGGTCGTGGTCCCTTATTCTACACGTCACCACTCCATTAGGTGCTTAGCCTATGGTTTCTAACTAGATGAGGTTATTCTAACTCGCCGTTCTCTAAAGTCTTAGGTCTCCTACATCTGTGACTCTTTAATCCCCTCTTTAGCATCTCTCTCAATGGGAGTTTGCGTATTTTCTCTCTGTTTCCTAAAAACTCATGTTCTTCTCGGAAGGATCTTTGTGCCACTGAGTTCAGCAGAGGGCAGCTGAGAGCAGCACAGGGAGCGGAGGGGGGGAATGGAGAAGGCAAGTGCACCCGGGGAGGGGCGTCGCAGATTCCCACGCAGAGCCCCCACTCACCACGGTCTGCACCCCGCCACGGGTGGAGAGCAGCCTGTAGATGCTGATGTCTCCGTTGGCCTTCGCGGGGACGCTGATTTTGACCACCGCCTGGGTAGCGGAGACGGCGTGGAACGTCGGGGCTCTGAGGCCTTCCGGAGGGGCGGGCCCGGTCCTACACCACGTCCAGCCGCTGGCGGTGCTGCCAGCTGAATTCACCGCCCAGACCTCAAGAGAGTCAGCAAGATCAGTTAAAAGCAAGGTAACCTCAGGCAAGGGGGAAGGAAAGGGGTCGTCATCAACCGAAAGAGATCAAAACCAAGAGGGTAAGATAAACACTTATTCTTGCAGCCCTGTAACCACAAAGGGCCGCGTAGGCGAAGGGGACCCTGGACAACTTCTGAATGCAGCAGGTGGATTGAAGCCCAATGGAAAATTCTCGCGTCTGCATGAGGCCAAGGCTGGCGAATGATTTTTGTCAGCTCCTACAAACTGGATAGATCTGCAGACTACATAAAGCTCAGCAATTCTTCAACACCGCCTCTACCGAATCTGCATGAAAATTAAATTTCCTTTCATCAAGGAGAGAATAAACATATGGAAAGATTTATAATCGTATTTATCAAGGACCATTTGTATAATTAAACGTGAATCTCCTAAAAGGTCGGCGCAGGTCGTCATTTGCATGAGTAAGTAATTTGTACGGTGTCAGGTGCAATAGACAGGGTAGATGGATGTGCAAGTGGATAGGGTTAAATTAGGCCCAATAACAGCCAACTACAGAGTGATCAATCAGAATGATAGATCGAAATGGCAATACGGGAAGACTGCGTGTGTGTTTAGGAGGAGGGGTGCGCCCTAGGGAGCTGTCGTGTGCAAGGCGAACTTTGGGACTTTTTTTTTTTTTTTTTTTTTTGCATTGAGTGTCTTTATGTGTTTTTAAAAAATCTATCCTGAGCTTTTATAGACAAGTCCAGAAAACTTGCTTGATCTTGTAGGACGACACCTTCCGGGCACGTGATGGTCAAAATCGATGCAGAACGTTCAAAAGGTAAGATGTTTAGTAAAAGTGTCAGACTACTTTGAAGCGAGCGCTCGGTTTTGCTTTTCTCCTGCTTCTACATTAACAGTCTCTTCAAGAGAAGACGCCCCGCACACATGTTTAACAGCCAGACCAACTGTCATTAGTGTTTCCGTCCTGGTTCTGCCAGGTTCCTTTGGAAAAGCAAGTTTCTGAGGCCGAATTGCTGTCAGATGCAAGTCTCTAGCCCCTTGCCGATAGGACTGCCAGCAGCCCCGTTTTTAAGCAACTAACCTACTTTTATAGTCAAATACCATTCCCTTTTAAAGAGCTCAGATACCTCTTATCGTCATCTGCATCCCATCTCCTGCATCTGTATAAACTCTACACCTCACAAAGCACTTTAACCTAAGAGTTTACTTAGTCCTCACAAGGGCAACGTTATAGGCTGAGTGGAAAATGTATTATTAATCCCTTCGTGCAGGTGAGAACACTGAGGCTCAGGAAATTTCCCCATCTTGTTCCACGGGACAGATTCTGGGAGGGTCAAACCTAAACTTCTGCTCTCTGGGGCTCTTTCTAATCCACGCTACTTTAGATTCTGCATGTCCTCTGTACGCATAAATACGGTATTCTGGATCACAAAAATCAAAAGACTCCTCCATTGGCGAAGGCCTGCAATTCTAGATGAGGTCAGGTCTCTCCAATTGAAAGGCTGGCTGGCATGCTGAGTAGATTGCCTCGGGTAAGAGGGGCTTCCTGGTAGGCTGGGGAAGGAGGGTGCAGAAAACGGGGAGCATTGAGAGAGCTGGGGTTCCTGGAAGCTCAAGTCCAGGACAGCGGCTTTGGTCCTCTCTGAAATGGCTCAGATTGGAGTCACGACACCGAGGGAAGGAGCGGGACATTACTGATGAAGAGGTGAGATTTCAGGACTGATCGGGAAGGGCGCCTGGCTCTCAGGCAGCTCCACAGCAGCCTTTGGTGCCACAAACGCCTTCCCACGGGGAGGAAGGGGGATGCCTTTTACTACACGACGTGGGACAGGACTGGAAGAGATGACACTCTTGGAAAAGACGCAAAATGAAGGGCAAAGGTCAGAAACATGTTTTACCAAAAACTAGGCTTTGGTTGGCGATTTAAGGGCAGGTAGAATTTTAATCGGTGTCCCCCTGAGTGGATGGGGTAGAAAATGAAGACAGTGCAACCAGGCATAATGACAGAAAAATGCAGCAAGTTGCCAATTAATGACTGAGCACCATAGGAGGAAGCGGTAATGCAGGTAAGGAGAGCAGAGAGGAAGGGAAACGACAGGAAGGTAAGGAAGGCGTAGACTCAGCATGGCTCTGGCCCGGGGTTGTGACCATTCACTCTTCCTTTTTGATGTAGCTATAGAATCACAGACACCACTACAGGCTTCTTAATGCTGCTGTTGGAGACAGTACTGAGTTTCATGCTCTCCTGTGTTACCTAGGCTTTTTACTAGGTGGAGTCTTATTTTCAAAATGTGATTTAATCCACCGTGTTTTGGGCCTCAGTAGGATGGTGTTTAGCTGTATTTCTTCAGGAATATTTTCTTCTAACACCTAGGCAATACTAAACTCCTTGTCACTAACACAGAAGGTCCCCCACGTGTCTGTCAGCTTGCCATGCTGTGGGGGCCAACCAAGGTGGACAAGTTTCAGCTCAGCTTACAGAATAGGGAGACAGACTAGGGAGAAGGACCTGGCAGCCCACTCCCAAACAATCCGCCAGTGAAAACCCTATGAACAGCAGAGAAGCACTGACAATAGTGTTTCGCCTGTTGTACATAAGGTCGTTGTGACTTGGACTCCAACTTGACGGCACCTAACAACAACAGTGTTACGGTTTGGATCTTCAAAGTCTCTCAAGAACTCATGTGCTGAAGCTCAATCCCCAGGGCAGCAGCGTCCAGAATTGTGGCCTGTGGGACGTGGCTGCATCGTGAGGGCTCTGACCTCAAGAATGGCTCAATCCACATATGGAGCCCTAACTTAATGGGATGTTGAGGAGTAAGAGAGTCCAGGGAGTGAGGCCTCGTTGGAGGATGGAGGTCAGAGGGCACCCTTGAAGTCTACAGCCGGCCCCTCCTCTTCCTCCCTCTCCCCTTCTTTGCTTTCTGGCTGCCCTGAGATGGGCAGGTCCTGCCCCCAGGGCTCCCCACCGTAAGGTTCCGCCCCTCCCTGCCATGAGGCTCTGCCCCCTCCCAGGCCCAGAACCAATGGCGCCAAGCGATCAGGGACAGAAACGTCTGAAACCAAGCCAAAATCAAGCCTCCTTCTTTTAACTGGGTCGCCTCGGGGTTTTCTGTCACAGCAGCAGAAACCTGAGGAGCAAGAGGAGGTGGCAGCAGCACAGACCTCGCAGGGAAGTTTTGAGCAAGATGTCCAGAGCTACTTGTGAGGCCTGGAAATGGAGCCCAGGCCCTCATGCGTGCCAGACACGCACTCCAGCCCCCACTCACCCCAGCCTCCTGACCTTGTTAGGTGTTGTTGAGTCATTGTCCAACTCATAGCGACGCTGCATACAACAGGCAAAACCCTATTGTCCGTGCTTCTCTGCTGTTCATAGGGTTTTTAATGGTAGATTGATTTTTGGGAGTGGGTGGCCGGGTCCTTCTCCCAAGCCTACGGCACCTGCTGTTCCCAGGCAGTCTCCCATCCAAGGACTAACCAGGCCCGGCCCTGCTTAGCTTCTGAGATCCGACAGAAGCAGATGCCACAGGGCTATGGCTATAGCCTGACCTTGTAGGTTTTCTTTTTTCCTTTCCTTTAAAATGATTACGGTACTGGGGTGGGGGTTGAACTCAGGGCCTTGCGCACACTTGGCGATCGCTCTACCACTGAGCTGCACCCCAAGCCATTTTTCACTTTCTGACTTGAGCCAGGGTCTGCGTTGCGCAGGCTGCCTCTCACTTGGCCTCGCAATCCTCCTTCCTCCTGCCTCTGCCCCCCAAGCTGCTGAGGCTCTGGGTGCACGCCCCCACGCCTGGCCCTCCTTTTAATGAATCTGCAAATCAGAGAATGAAATATGTCACAAAGAGGCACCTCACTGCCCACTCCATCCACCTCTGTCTCCCTTCTGTATCTGCTGGGACGCAGTGCACCACACTCCAAACTACGGTGCCCAGGCGAGCCCAACACTGTGACCTGAGGAACCCTGAAGGGCCTGACAGGCCGGTCTTTCTCACCTCCTCCCATCCATCTTTCTTCCCTGAAGGAAGCCACAGACGCCAGAATTCTTTTTCCCCCAAGGCGGCTCCCAGAACCTACAACGCCCCTCCCCTCACACCAACCAGAAAACCTGGGAGATCACACGCTGCCTTTGCCCTGGATGGCCCCACTCCGGAGTCCTCCCCAGGCTGGGAGGAAAGGCGGCCACCTAGAGAGGCCAAGAGGACTCAGGACAGACACCCATTGCTTCGCGTCCCTTCAGCCCATCACCACGAGTTCACACAGCCGAGGTGCAGGGGCAGAGCTTTCAGGAACACGACAACAGGAGCCCCCGCAGCACAGCAGGCGGCCACATGTGAGGCGGTGCCCCGAGTCCGTAACCAAGGGCTGAGGAGCACAGGACCCTTGCACAAGCCAGGGAAGCACCCTGCCACCGAGCTACGGCCCCAGCCGAGGGCACCGCTCAGCTGTGACGAATCCCCGCAGTCTGTCTACCTACGTCAGCCACACCAACACCTTTACTCCTTCATAATAAACAACTTAGAGATGATCCGGTTTCAACTCAAAGACTTATCATTTAGGTTTGGTGAACACCCGCGTACACGCAATAAAGGAACCCGCGATAAAGAACACTTAGAAAGGAGAGCGAGTCAGGACTGACCGACTCTGACTCATGTCTTCTTCAGGGTTTACCTGGTAACCATAGAAAGAACTGTAAGATGTCAAGGGGATAGGATGGGGGACTCTGAATACACTTAACATAAAAAGCTTAACCACAGATCGTGTACTTGCCCAGCAAAAGGGCAAGAGCGACGTCAGTTTAATGCATTCTTCAAAGCGAGATCCATTTCTGTTTCCAATGTGCAATAATTTCAATCTAGTGACTAGTGCCATCTTTATGCTTATTTTCTGTTAAAATATTGAAATTGTTCTCGACTTTACTCTTTCTCCTCAAAGGACTAATTACTACATTTTGCCTTAAATAATTTTAATTACATGAGGTGTCAACATCTGCCACGAAGCTGCCATAATCACACTGCTGTGAAAATACTAAATGTAATCACTTGCCCTCCCTTGAAAACTGCCTCTTAGAAATCTGATAGGAGTCTGTCAAAATGCGTTTCTGGTCCAGGATCATGAAAATCATTCTGGGCACCAGTGTCACAATTTCTGATGAGAGGGCCTGAGAACTCGCTCTCTTGACACATTGCCAACGGACTCTTGTGCCCAGAATTGCCTGAGGAACGCAGTGAGCTACTCTGTGTAGGACCAGGTACAGCGATCTCAGAGATCTGGGCACTATCAATTCTCAATTCCTCTTCATGTTATGTCTGTTTTGAGCTGTGACGTTACCATCATTCACTCAAATAAATTATCCATGTGGCCACAGCACCCTGGCATCTGATCCCTCCTGATCTTGGAAACTAAGCTGGGGAGGGCCAGGTTTGTCCTTGGATGGGAGACCACCTGGGAATACCAGGTGCTGTAGGCTAAGGAGAAGGACCCAGCACCCCACTCGCCCAAAAATCAGCCACTGAAAACCCTATGAATAGCAGAGAACCACTGACAATAGTGCCAGGCCTGCCACAGTGTGAGTGTTTCATTCTGATGTACACTGGGTCGCTGTGAGTTGGACCTGACTTGACGACATCTAAGGACAACAACATGTATTTCCAAGTGTGTTACAATTTGCAATATTCAACCTCAAGTTTATTGCTGTCCTCATCACAGTTCCAAACAGAGCCAGAGTAGCTGACTTTTTCGGAACCACTGTCTGCCTCCTTCTTTACACTTCTTACAACCTTGGTATTTCTGGAACGCGCTGCCCTATACTTCTCCTTTCTCTGAGAGCAACTTTTTTTTAAATGATGCAAATTCCTCTCAATCTTTTTTTCCTTCTAATTTTATTCAAGGAGGAAATCCAGACTTTGTGAACAGAAAGCATCACAATAATTTGTGTGTATGGAAAAAGAAAAGGGCCCACCACGCAGCAGAGGGTGGGAGAAGGAGCGACGTATCCAAAATTCTAAGTGGTGGCCTATTGGGTGCTTACGGTTTGGCTCAGTCGGTTGGGCCACTCTGCGCTGAAGCCCCAGGTTCGATCGCTAGCACTGCAACAACGGGAGGAGGATGTGGCAGCCCACTCCTGAAACAGTCCCAGAAATAATCAGCCGCTGAAAACCCTAGGGGGGTCGCTGTGAGGCAGACACGACTCCATGGCGCCCAAAAGCCACAAGTCAATGGGCAGGTTATTCTCCAGCGAGATCTTCCCTGACACGTCAAGGGGCTTTCCCTTTAGTGTTTTACCTCATCGGCTGAGAATAACTTTCTTCCTGAAACTTCCTTCTCCTCTACTACTGATATTTTCCAGGTACAGTCTCAGTGAAAAGAAATTGCCAGTGGAAATTCAAAGGGGGTTCCTGACATTTTTTATTTATATCAAAATAAAGATTCCCTTAATTACAAAATATCTTATGATCCTTTTTCCTGAGAAAATACTACCACTATTATTAAAACCAACAAAGCCAACCTAGTGATGCTTTCTGTATTACTGTGCCCAGCTGATGGTTATTTGGTCTTGTACCTGCAATCACTTTCCACTCCCTAAAAAATCTTGAAACAACCAGCCACTAAAAATCCTATGAATATTAGAGAAGCGCTGACATAGTGCCAGGCATGGCACAGTGTCGGGGAGAGTTTGGTTCTGTTGTACATCGGGTCCCTATGAATCAGACTGGACTCAACTCCACCTAACAGCAAGAACAGCGTCAACCTCTGTGATATTCTACAACATGCTTCCTTGAAGAATAAGGACAATTTTTGACTACAGAAGCACTTCAAAAATTCTGAGGGCAAGTTTACTTCAAGTACCACTAAGGAGACAATCTCATTGCTTCCAAAGCTAGAGCACGTGAATGTGTTTTCTTAACGCGAGAAATAAACAAAAATCCAAGATGAACAGCCA
The DNA here is from genome assembly GCA_007922755.1 of Pedetes capensis. Lineage (NCBI taxonomy): Eukaryota > Metazoa > Chordata > Mammalia > Rodentia > Pedetidae > Pedetes > Pedetes capensis. The sequence goes on along the minus strand of VMDO01009439.1, from coordinate 7,440 downwards.
CGGCAGTAATTAATAAGTAGAGTAAATAGTCTGCATGTTAACACGCAATTAAATTATTTGTTTCCTCGGGGCACGCAATGCGATTGTTAGCACAGTCCCCAGAGGGAGCCGAATGGATATTAAAAAGGTCTTTCCGATACCTGCACTGGCTAATGCCCACAGCTGACTCAATAGCTTCGATCAACATCACCCCTTCTTTCACTGCGCCTGATTTATGGCTTTGGCTGCTGTGAGCCATCACTCACTGCAGTTTGCTCTCCAGTGCTCATCAATTATGCCTCATAAATAAAAAGATACAATCAGGGAAATCAGATCACCGCATCTACAACCCTAGAGTGCATTTTCCCAAGCCACTGATGCCAATGCCTTCTTAAAGGGTGACTTGTCACGGGCTTTCAGTGTCTCAATAGCGGTGTGCCAACACGGGCTTTGCCAAGGCCGTGGTGAAAGAGGCTCATGGCTGAGGAAAGAAAAAATAGGAAATTAAATAATTATGGGACTCTTTGACTTCATGAGCAGCCCTGCAGGCTCCAGCCATAAAGAAGTCACTTGCTGAAAAGCTCTGAGTCTCTGCAACACTCACCATCTACCTGTCGGATTCTCACTCACCAGCAAATGCATTTGTTTTTTAAACTCCTGTGTCCGCATGGAACTTTGCTGGGTGTGTTACAGTCCCACCTTTACAGAGAGAGTTCCTGTGTTCTGGGTTCCTCCTAAAACACTTTGGATCAGGCTGGACGGAGCAGGATTTTAATTGACTTCTCAGACCCCAGGGGAAAAAGGACATTCGCCTCCTACCGGCACTTTTGAAATTCAGGTAGATGAAGTTACTAAAGAAATTACAAGACATGTCCCTTGTTAGAAATGGGTGTCTCCCAAAAAGACATGCAAATGGAAGAGAGATCTTTGGCGAGAGGGTGGGATGGAGGGAGGAGGCACACAGAGGGTAAGAGGAGTTATCTATGCAATGTACAACAAAATGCATATATGGAAAGGTCACAGTGAAATCCATGTCGGAATGAAACACGTTAAGTTGTACATTAAAAATTTCCAATTTAAAAAAACCAAAATATACATTGGACTGGGAACAGCTGCTGCAAAAGACCCCTTTCAAGTGCTGAAAAGCAAAGACAGCACATTTAAGTCGAAGATGTGCCTGACTCATGCCATGGAATTTCTACTCGCATCATATGCTTGTGAAAGCTGGACAGCGAATAAAGGAGACAGGAGAACAATCGATGCTTTTGAATTATGGTGCTGGAGACAATTATTGAATATACCACAGACTGCCAAAAGAACCAACAGATCTATTCTAGAACAAGTGCAACCAGAGTGCTCCTTGGAAGCAAGAATGGCCAGACTGCATCTTACATATTTCGCACATGTAGTCAGGAGAGACCAATCCCTGGAGAAGGACATCGTGTTCGGGAGAGTGTCAGGTCAATGCAAAAGAGGAAAACCCTCCACCAGATGGATTGACAGTGTCTGCAACAATGGGCTTAAACATAAATAAGATCGTTTGCGTGGCACGGAATCGACAAGTGTTTCTATTTGCTGTACATAGGGTCGCTATGAGTCGGAGTCGACTAGACGGCACCTAACAACAACAACAACAACAACAACAGACTGTGCCTGACCTATTTTGGACATGCTGTCAGGAAGAACCAATCCCTGGAGGAGGACATCATGTTTGGGAGAGTGGCAGGTCAATGCAAAAGAGGAAAACCCTCCACCAGATGGATTGACACAGTGTCTGCAACAATGGGATTAAACATAAATAAGATTGTTTGCATGGCACGGAATCGACAAGTGTTTCTATTTGCTATACATAGGGTCGCTATGAGTCGGAGTCGACTAGACGGCACCTAACAACAACAACAACAACAACAGACTATGCCTGACCTATTTTGGACATGCTGTCAGGAAGAACCAATCCCTGGAGGAGGACATCATGTTTGGGAGAGTGGCGCATCAAGGAAAGAAAAGGGAGACTCTCAACTAGATAGATGGACACAGTGGCTGCAACGAGTCAAAACATAAAAAAGATCATGCACATGGCACAGCATCAGAGTGTGTTTAATTCTGTTGTACACAGGGCTGCTATGAGTTGGACCCAACTGAACTGCATCAAACAACAATAAGCACCAGGGAGGATTTATAGATGGGAGAAGGACGTGGCAATCCAGTCCCAAGGCAATCCTGAAGCAATCAGCCATTGAAAACCCCATGAGGGTCCCTGAGTCAGAAACCACTCGACGGCACCTAACAACAACAACAACAGGATTTATAGAAGGTGACAACATTTACACGCACACTGTCAGAGCAGAACAGATGCTGCAGAGATTCCCCCCCACCATGTTCCAGATGAAGGTCTAAGGCCCAGAGAGGCGAACGAAGAACCCGGGAGGGTGGGACTCCACCTGTGAGAGCTGCCACCTGTTCCCAGTCCTACCAGCTGGACGCCCTTTCCATTCCTTCTCAGGGGTTCTAATCCAGACTATTAAATACTTCCGCCTCAGCTCAGTGGGTAGAGCGCTGCGCTGCAGTCTCTGAGGACCCGAGTTCAATTCCCAGCACCACAAAAATGGGAGAAGGGCCTGGCAATCCACTCCCAAGGCAATCCCGAAGCACTCAGCCATGGAAAACCCTATGAGGGTCGCTATGAGTCGGATACCGACTCGACGGCACCTAACAACAACAACCACCACCACATCCTCAAAGCCTAGCCCCAGACTTATGGTGTGAACATCCCCCATGACGCTATTACAAATGTAGAATCCCAGGCCTCTTCTCGGAGAGGGGGAGCCAGAATCTGCATTTCAACCACAGACCCAAGGCAAAGTTCTCACAGAAGTAATGACGTAAGGGAAACTCTCTGACGGCTTCAGTCAGACTGGGGCTGATGCCGATGACCAAATAAAAAAAAATCTCAGTCCTGTTTTAAAAAAAAGAAAGAAAGAAATGGGAGTCTCCCAGCCTGACTACTTAGCATTCAACTTTGCTCACTGGACTGGCTCGGTAGATATGATTAGGATTCGTTTCTGGACTGTGAAGGGAAAAAGTGGCTGAAACGCCAGTGGGAAATGCTGACATTAACCTTGTTGTTGTTAGGTGCCATCCAGTCGAGTCCGACTCATAGCGACCCTATGTACAGCAGATAGAAACACTTCCTGATTGTGTGCCGGGCACATGATCTATGTTCAAGCCCACTGTTGCAGACACTGTGTCAATCCACCTGGTGGAGGGTTTTCCTTTTTTTCATTGACCTGCCACTCTCCCAAACATGATGGCTACTCATAGGGTTGTCAATGGCAGATTGATTTTTGGGAGTGGGTTGCCGGGTCCTTCTCCCAAGCCTACAGCACCTGGTATTCCCAGGTGGTCTCCTATTCAAGTACTAACCAGGCTGACCCTGCTTAGCTTTGGAGATGTGACAGGATCAGAGGCCACAGGGATACGGCTGCAGGCGCAATTAACCTTAGTTTACTTTTAATAACAAAAATTTGGAGTTTATCACATGCTAGTTGCTTCTGTTTTCTCTTTGAGGACACAGGAAGTGGGCCCCATCCTGCTCTCCCAGGGAACACAGACAAGTAGCTGGTGGGTTTGCATTTCTCCGTCTGTTAGTGTGTCACAGCTACCAATCTATCTCATCTTCCTGGCAAGCCTATGTGCCAATCCATTGTATGTACTAATTTCACCCCCAATAATCCTACGTGGGTGGTGCTATTACCCTTTCTTTACACATGAGGAAACTGAGGCGCACCGACCTTACACAACTTGCTAAGTGGTAGAGCCAGCCTCCCAGTACAGAAATATGACGGTAACGCCCACCCTTGACTCCTTTCCATAGAAGACCTTTGAAAGACAGGTACATCTTCTAGGTACTTGGGCTGCTGCCTGGGCTGCTGCAGAAGCCTGCCGGCAACGGTTGTTCCTGTGGAGGAGCGCCCCAAAAGGAGGTGGCGGAAACCACCACAAACATGGCACCCAATTCTGCTGTAATTACCATGCTTGAGAAGACACTGGGTATGACAGAGGAAGAACTGCTCCCATCTTCCTGTACTATTCAAAATGTGAAAATTCCATTGTCGTTAGGCGTCTGACTCATAGCAGCCCTATGTACCACAGAACGCAACGCTCCCCAGCACTGCGCCCTGCCCAGCACGGTCAGTGCTTCTCTGCTCTTCATAGGGTTTTCAATGGATGAATGTTTTAGGATTGCTTCAGAAGTGGGCTGCCAGGTCCTTCTCCCATTTTTCTGCTGCTGAACCCAGGTCCTCAGTGGGTGCAGAGTAGCACTCTGCCAACTGAGCTCACCACCGGCCCTGAAAATCCATTATATTAAGCAAAATAACAACCATACTCCGATGCAGCCTTAGCAAATATGTACTATGTCCACTCCAAGTGGCTACAGGAAGCTCAGATCTCAATGGCCACCTGTGATCGACGTCTCCAGGAGTGACAGTACAGCCAAGTACATAAGTCTATTTGTTGTTGTTGTTGTTAGGTGCTGTCGAGTCGGTATCCAACTCATAGCGACCCTCTGTACAACAGGGGAAACACTATTGTCAGTGCTTCTCTGCTGTTCATAGGGTTTTCAATGGCAGATTGATTTTTGGGAGGGGGTTGCCAAGTCCTTCTCCCAAGCCTACAGTACCTGGTGTTCCCAGGAGGTCTCCCATCCAGGTACTAACCAGGCCTGACCCTGCTTAGCTTCCGAGATCTGACGGGATCGGATGCCTCAGGGCTACAGCCACAGGCTAAGTCTATTTATCATCCGTGGAATCAGCAGATACTGACGGAGCCATGTCTACGTGCCCGACACTGGACTGTGAGCTGGGCACACAGTGGTCAGTCGTTTAGGTCCCTGATGACGCAGAAGAGCTGACAATACCTACCTTTCTGAACTGCTCTGAGACACACAGGCAACACCACCTCCCTGAATTCCTAGTGGGGGGCGTGCAGGACAACAGCAGACAGGGCTGGAGCACACTTCCAGGTGGGGAGAGGCAATCTATACACAAACAGAAACCAACATCTATTGGCCAGAAGGGCAATGGCAGCATGCAGCAGGTGACAGACACACACATATATGGCGACACGGTAGAGATGCCGGCTTGTCCAGGAAGCTCCCTTCAAAGGCGAGAGTCAAGCTGGGGTGCCATTAGCAGGAGGCTACCACATGACAACCAGGTGACAACCTGTCAAAGAGTCTGCAGCCTGTGCTTTAGGCAGGGGTGATGTAGAAACTGGGGTCATGATCTGATCGTATAAAATAATAGCTTTCAGGATCAAAGGGAGAGCGCGTGCAAACAAGGCCCTCGCCCTAGATCCTCAGCCTAAGGGCTGGGGTGCTGACTTTCAACAGGGCTGGGGGGCAATGCCGTGGGGACTCAGAGGAGAGGACTCAGGTCACACCCTTGAAGTCCTCATGGACTGGAGAGGAGTCTACACTGCACAGGAAGCCAAGGGAGCATTCCCGGGGGGAGGGGAGTCACTGCAGTCAAGTTTCAGTTTACAGGGATACTGGATGTTGCACTATGTATTTACGTTGTTGTTCTTAGGTGCTGTCGGGTCAGTGTTCGACTCATAGCAACCCTGTGTACAATAGGCGAAACACTATTGTCAGTGCTTCTCTGCTGTTCATAGGGTTTTCAATGGTGGATTGATTTTTGGGAGTGGGTTGCTGGGTCCTTCTCCCAAGCCTACAGTACCTGGTGTTCCCAGGCAGTCTCCCATCCAAGGACTAACCAGGCCTGACCCTGCTTAGCTTCCAAGATCTGACAGGATTGGATGGCACAGGGCTACGGCTGCAGGCTTTGTATTTATATATCAAATGTTAATTGTGACAATGTCCTCGCCTTCACATTAGCCTTCAACTGATACCGCGCCTCTAGCGTCTCACATGGGCCCACAATGCACCTACTCGTGCTCAGGGAAGTGTTACAGCACCCTGTGCCCAGCACCTACCTGGGGGTCAATCTTGACCAGATGATACAAGTTAAGGGCTAAGTTAAAGTTCACAGTCACATTTTTTTCCCTCCTACTTTTACATATAAGGAAACTGAGGCTCAGTGAGTTGAAATCGCTTGCTGGAGATGCAGTCCCAGGGTGTCACGCAGCCAGGGGACAACCTGTCAGGGTCCGGAGTCTGAGCTTCGGGCAAGGGTGGTGTGGAGATCAGGGCCCTCACCTGACCTACCTTGCTCCAGATTGTATAAAACAACACTTTCAGGCTGCGCCTTGCCCTGAGCGACTCCACTTCACAGAACAGCTGTCGGCTTCATTTTTGGCACAAATGCCCAGGCTGAAGACACAGCTTCCTGTTTGTCCACAGGACCCGCCATCTGTCCAGCGGAACCCGCGAGCACAGCCCGACAGTGACTTATTTATGCAAGTGAAATATTACCTCCAAAGAGCTGCTCACATCAGGACGATACGGGCACGGGGGCCACTCAAAGCCACTCCTCAACCAGGCTACACACTCCGCAGATACCCCATGCCCAGCAGTAACGCAGCCCGCCACCTGGAGCGTGTAACAGCCGGGACACGGAGGCCCCCGCTGACCTGTCATCAGACACCCAGTGTGCGTCTCGGATCACAGGTGATCAACTCCTGCCTCCATCGCTGCGGCTCCAGCGCAGCTCCACCTGCTGCTTGCTAAAGCCCATCCACTAGATGCATCCACAAGCCGCAGCTTGGGACCTCTGACCCGGCCTGGCCCTTCACCTTTACCTGGTCTACGTCCTGCCTCAGACCACCTCGGCAACTCCCCAGCGCCTCGAGTTGAGACCAGCCAGCTCCTGCGCCTCCAACACCTCTGCCACGGGGTGGAGGGCTTACCACTCTGCCTCTGGAGGGGCTACATGCTCCCCTCTTCAGGGCGTCTTCTTTGAACCATGTGGCCTCTTTAGCCCTTTAGTTGGTACTATGTGTGTGTGTGTGTGTGTGTGTGTGTGTGTGTGTGCGCGCGCACGCGCGAGAGTGCATGTGTGTGTATATATATATATATATACTATGTATATATAGTGTATATATATACAGTATATCTATATATACTACATATATATAGTATATATATACCATGTGTGTGCACACGAGTGCGTGTGTATGTATATATATATACTATATAGTACATGTATACTATATAGTACATATATACTATATAGTATATATACTATACTATATACATATACTATATATATAACCATATATATAGTATATATAGTATATATATACTATATATATATACTATATATAGTGTATATATAGTATATATAGTATATACATAGTATATATATAGTATATATATACACATAGTATATATATAGTATATACAGTATATATACTGTATATATACTATATATACACTATATATGTATATATACTGTATATATATAGTGTATATATATAGTGTATATATATAGTATATATACT
>VMDO01009438.1:0-77201 GCA_007922755.1 Pedetes capensis | reverse complement strand
CACCTATAGCCACCTTATTTTTGACAAAGGAGCAAAGCAAGTAAACTGGAAAAAGGACAGCCTCTTCAACAAATGGTGCTGGGAAACATGGTCATCCACATGCAGAAAAATGAAAGTGGATCCGCATCTCTCAATATACACGAGAGTTAACTCAAAATGGATAAAAGATCTCAACATAAAACCAGAAACTTTAAAACTCCTAAAAGGCAAGATAGGCAATACACTCCATCATATAGGCATTGGAAAAGATTTCCTTAATAGGACCCCAATTGCTCAAGAAATTGCAACAAGAATAGATAAATGGGACCACATCAAATTAAGAAGCTTCTGCACAGCAAAAGAAACAATTAACAGAATCAAGGAAACCGCCACAGATTCTCTTTTGACATGTAAGTTGGTGTTTCTTTTTCTTTTACTATCTTTTTAATAATCTTTATGTTTCCTCATGAGTGATGTCTTTGATGTCATACCACAACTCATCTGGTCTTCTATCACTAGTGTCTAATGCATTAAACCTGTTCTTAAGGGGGTCCCTGAACTCAGGTGGGATATCCTCAAGGTCATAACTTGGCGCCTATATGTTTGTTTGAAATTTCCTCAGTTTCAGGTTGAACTTCCATATGAGCAGCTGATGATTCCATCTACAATCATCTCCTGGACTCATTATAACATTTATATTTAGCTTTTCCATCATTTCTTTCCATGAATATAGTCAATTTAGTTCCTGTGTGTTCCATCTGGGGCTGGGATTTAGCTCAGTGGGTAGAGAGCTGCGCTACAGTCTCTGAGGCCCCGAGTTTAATTCCTAGCACTGCAAAAATGGGAGAAGTGCCTGGCAATCCACTCCCAAGGCAATCCTGAAGCACTCAGCCATTGAAAACCCTATGAGGGTCGCTATGAGTCAGATACCGACTCGATGGCACCTAACAACAACAACAACAACAGTGTTCTATCTGGTGAAGTCCATGTGTATAATCACTGTTTAGGTTAGTGAAAAAACGTATTTGCAATGAAAAGATCATTGGTCTGACAAAATTCTCTCATGTGGTCTCTAACATTGTTTCTGTCACCAAGGCCATATTTTCCCACTACTGAACATTTTTCTTTGTTTCCAACATTTGCATTCCAGTCACCAGTAATTATCAGTACATCCTGATTGCACGTTTGTACTAATTCAGATTGCTGAAGCTGGTAAAATCTTTCCTGTCTTCATTTGTGACCTGAGTAGTGGGTGAGTAAATTTGAATAATAGTCATATTAACTGGCCTTCCTTGTAGGCATATGAATATTATTCTGTCACTGACAGCATTGTATTTCAGGACAGATCTTGAGAGGTCTTTTCTGATGATGCGTGCAACCCCATTTCTCTTTAATTTTTCAATCCCAGCTTAGTAAACCCTGGATTATCTGACTCAGAATGGCCCATGCCAGTACATTTTAGCTCATTGATACCTAGAATGTCAATATTTATCTGCTCCATTTCTCTTTTTAATGATTTCTAACTTTCCTAGATTCATACTACATACATTGTATGTTCCAGTTATTAATGGATGTTTACAGTTGTTTCTCCTCATTTTGAGTCATGCCACATCAGCAAATGGAGGTCCCTGTGGCTTTTTTCCATTTCCATCATTAAGGTAGACTCTACTTTTAGGAGCCTAGAGAGCTCATTTTCTAGCACTATATCTGACAGTGTTTCTCTGTTATTCATAGGGTTTGCAATGGCTAATTCTTTTGGGAGTGGGCTGCTACATCCTACTCCCTAGTCTGTCTTAGTGTGGAAGCTCAAATGAAACCCATCCTCCACGGGTGACCCTGCTGGTATCTGTAATACCAGTAGCATAATTTTCAGCCTCATAGCAATTTGCAAACCCTCACAGTATGGCAAACTGACAGATACATGGGGGGGTTCAAGGTAGAGAAAACAATAAAACAGCATCTCTCTGAAAGAGAAATTTGTAAATACTGTAATAATAAATATAAGTAAATGACAAATGCCTTAGGAAGGGGCAGACAAATACCATATGCAATCTGAAAAGTATTCATTAATTAATTGGAAGAAATCCACAACAGTTGTACATGGCAAGTAGAGATCTCCCAGCCAGAGCCTCTTCTGTCCATCTTTTAAGATTCATTTTCTGTGGTCAGCTCCACAAATGGGGACACATTCCTGACCCCACTCTTCACCTAATGTGGGTTGGGACCTCCTCATAGCTCCCATAATAAGGCGATCTGAACTCCATACTTGTGTCTCCACTGTCAAATAGTTTTTTATGCCACTGACTCCTTGTAGACAGAAATTGTCCCATTTGAATATCATTTTGGAACATGGCTCATTAAGAACTGATGAGTGAAATTGTTATAAATGTATAATGTTAGAGAACAAGAATATTGGTCAAAATACTAAGATGTTAAAAAAAACAAGTTGGAAAACATATAAGAAAGTTGAATGTTTACCAAACCACAGATAGATTTATTCAGCTGGACACATATTTATCACCTACTAAGCTCAGGTACTGGCTGGGAGTTAGCTCAGATGGTAGAGTGCTACTCTGTAGTCTCTGAGGTCCTGAGTTTGATTCCCAGCACAGTAAAAATGGGAGAAGGATTTGGCAATCCACTCCCGAGGCAATTCCAAAACAGCCATTGAAAACCCTATGAGGGTCACTATGAGTTGGAAACAACTCGATGGCACCTAATAACAATAACAACTCCAGGGCACCTAACAATAATAACTTGACAGCACCTAACAACAATAACAACACCAAGCTCAGGTACTAACTCTGGTATGAGAAGGGCTTTGTCCCACTAAAGTCACGAGGTAGCAAGCATATGAGAACAACCACCCAGTTTATACTACTTGGGAAAAGCATGGATGCAAAATAAATGTTAAGTATTGTTAGGTGCCATTGAATTGGGTTCCACTCATGGCTACCATCATAGTGTTTTCAATAGCTGGTTGTTTCGAGATTGGTTCTGGAGTGGATTGCCAGGTCCTTCTTCCATTTTTGTGGTACTGGGGATCAAACCCCAGGTCCTCAGAGAGTGCGGAGCAGCACTCTAGCAACTGAGCTGAATCCTTGCCCTAATGTTAAACATGGAAAAATAATAACATGGCTGTCAAATCAACCTTTAAATGAGCTAGTTGACCCAATTATACTTAATGTTAACGTACTATGCGACAATTTTCTCTATTTATAGTAACCTTTCTCTTGCACCAAAGATTAATTTAAACACTTAAACAAGGAAACATTGGCCGCTTAAGCGTACATTTTCAATATCATAAGACAAGTCCATCACTCTCACACCAAAAAGTGTTATATCCAATGTTTCAATGTCCTGCTCCTATGTTCCCCAATGTTTAGATTTCATGTTTATACACTTCATAATGAAAATGTAGCTACAGACCATTTACTAATTGCTGAGAACTCACAAACATTGATATGCTAAATACTTAAATAAGTGAAAATACTTATTAGAAATGACATTTTATATGCAAAGTAAAAGACCTAAACTTCTAATAGCTCCCTGTCCTCCAGCCAGTTGAAACCACACTATCATTTTTATTACTTTTATTATGATCTGGTTTGCTTTAATTTTCCACATCCATCTGTCTTCAGCCTCCTCTGCCACAACAGCAATTATAAGCAGCACATATAACAGCAAAAATTCTAGGTGTGATTGGAAGGGAGAAAGTTCGAGAAGTAGAGTGTATTGGCTCTTCCACAGGAAAGCCCTCCCTCAGCACTCCTTTCCTTCAGGTGCACTGCGAGCTGCCTCAGACTGAGTCTAATCCACTGAAGAGATTCATTCACTATGCGTCCATGGGTTTTCATACTTTCAAGTGGCATTTTGTATTATAAACTTCTATTTTTAGAGTTTTATAATAATTTGGATGGAAATAGAATTTGGTATGGAGCTATACAAAATTGCAGCTAGAGTACATCTTTTGACTAGCTTTAAATTAAAAAAGAAATGAAAGCCATTTGACAGCTTTAATTTATACAAGTGTAAAGACATAATAGAAAATGTGCTAGACCTATGACTTTAATTCAAATGCTGTCTGCCACAGTGGGAGCAGTTTATAAACCATCAGGGCTCCAGGAAGCCCAGGGGTAGCCAGCACCACATCCTCTCTCAGACTCATGTCACGTTCCTTTCTTATCTGCTTGCTCAGCTCCACAGTCACCCAAACAAAATCTTCTTTGCCATTGCCCACAGCATCCATTCCACTAAAAACACCCTCTCAACAAAGCAGACTCATCAGTAGATCTCGAACATTATCAGGAAGAACTAAGTTTTATCCACAAAATACACAGCAGTTTTGCTCTTCTTCCAAAGCACTGGGTGTGTGTTCATGCTCATTTTGTATGAAAGAAGAGATAGCTCAGAAACTCAGTCCTCACCTTCAGCACTGGGAACACTGCCACTGAGGCCACAGATTCAAATAGAGCTTTGCCTCTGAAATCTTCCCAAAGTGAGGCTACCTGCCAGGTAGGATGGTAAACCCAGCATGCCCAGGAGCTGGGGATATGGGATTGGGGCTCTGGAATTTCCAGCACCAGGACCACATTGCCTCAATGACCGTCCCTGCTGGCCTGAACCAAAGATGCACATCACAGACAGCGTCAGATCCTTTGTTTGGCTTCATTGTTGATCTCCCATCAGTGTTGATGCCCGAGTCCAACTCTACTGGGAATCCCAGCTGCAAGGATTCATCACCCCAAGAGGATTAGCACTCAAGAGGGTTAGCACTCAGTCCCTGGCATGAGCATCAGATTGTAAAACATACACTCTATATCCCAACACAGTGCAAGCAGATCCACATATATACACACATGCACACATGCATGTACACACACAAGCACATGTACACACATGTTCTAAAATGACATTGACTCTCAGTTGGAATGAGACACCCTGATATTTTCAATTCTATTCTCCTCCTACACTCATCACAATAGGGCATGTGAAAATCTGCCATTGAGGATGAGAAGTAGACCCTACAAAGATGGAGTCATGAACGTTGAGCACCACCTCACTGCATCCACCACAAGATGGCAAGGATAATTTTGTTTGATTCATTCAGATCTTAGACAAGGAAATGGATGGTTTTTCTAAAGCACAAAAATATTTTAGAAGCAGATTTGGAAATAGAAATCAGGTTATGTGGCATCTTCTCAGACCCTGATACTCATTCTACACATTTATCTAGGATTCATTATGTCCCAAGGCTTACCAACACTATCTTATTTCACCTTCAGAAAACTCAGCAATGTAGACTTTAATATCTCCCTGGCAATGAGGGGAAAATTGCTATTCAAAGGAGAAAAATTAGCTGGGCACTGTGAAGTAAGACTGTAATCCTGGCCACTCAAGAGACTGAGACAGGGGGATCACAGGTTTGAGGCAAAAGGCAGCCTGTGCAACTTAGTTCAAAAGCAAAAATCAAAAAGGGAGAGCACTGTGGAGATGGAGCTCAGAGGTGGAGAGTTTTCATAGTCTGCATGAAGTTGAGGCCCTGAGTTCAACCCCAAGTACTGCAAACAAAAAGAAGAAGAAAAAAAAATGAAGGAGAAGGAGAAGGAAAAGAAGAAAAGAAGAAGAAGGAAGAGGAGGAGAAGGAGGAGGAGGAGATCATTTCTAAAGTTCAGCTCTTAAACTTGGGGTCCAAACCCTAAATTATAAAGACTGCAAAGGTGTCTAACATCCCCATACACACATTATCCTCTAGAGTGTGTAACACTTAACAATCACAATTACTACCCATACTTAACAACACAGTTAAAACATAAGGCAAGTGATGTTAATGTTATTTACAAATCATAATGTTACATCTACTGTAAAAATTCACTTAATACCCTGAACACATTTGTGAAAGGAAGTGTGTCGTATTTCCATTTCATAGACTAAATTGCTGTGAGCCAATAAGCTTCAATGAAACCCTCAAAGTCACACAATGAGTTAATAATAGATATTAGACATGAACCAAGCTTTTTTATTAATAAATGCTGGTAGTGTAACAGAGTAATAAGTCTTTTGCTATATTCATTATGCAACTGTGAAATCTCTGTTGTCTACATATTCATCAACTTACAATTTTACAGAATTGTATAAACTAAAGAAGAGAAGGAAAAAAGAAAAAGGTAGGAATTTTAATTAATATGTAAATCATATGCAATCACAGATTATAGTCTCATTGATTTTTTCTTTCCCCTATTTTTTTTCCCATGTATTCATATAGTTCATCATATATTTTGAGATTTCTCTCTCTCTCATTTCCCCTCTCCATAATTTCCCATCCCCTTCCCATCTTCCCTGACCTTCACTCCCACCCACTGATCCCCTCTTCTCTTCTTTCTACACTGTTCACATTGTCCCTCTTTAGATAAGTATGATTATGAACCAAGTTTTATCTGACCTCATGCAAGGTCCAGTCCTCCTAACTCAGCTACCTAGCCTGATTTAAACTCTCAAAACTTAATTTCTTATAACATGGATGTTACTAAAGTTTATAGAAGAAAAGTTCATAACACTTCCTGTACATTTCACTCAATCCTTATGCATTTAGTCATTATCTATTAACATATTTAATTATAAAAAGGAAAGCATTACTATATACCTCAAAAATTCCTTTGAGATAAAGAGTTTGATCCCCCCCCCCCATGGCATCAATCAGTAATGTGAAGTCAGTGAGGTTAAGTAACTCAGCTGAGGTCACAAAATAGTAGAAGTAATTGCTGAACCAGGCAATACAGCCTAGATGCTAAAGTTAATGCTTAAAAAACAAAAAAAAAAAACAAAAAACAAAAAACAAAAAGCCTGCAGGCAGTCAAGGAAGAGATGTTATGGCTATTTGTTCTTAGGTTTTGTTAGGTGCCTTCAAGCCAATGTCCCACTGTTAGTGACCTTAAGTACAACAGATGAAACAAGATTGTCATGCTTCTTTGCTATTTATAGGGTTTCAATGGCAGATTGTGTTTTGAGAGTGGGCAGCCGGGTCCTTCTCCCAAGCCTACAGCACCTGATGTTCCCAGGCAATCTCCCATCCAAGTACTAACCAGGCCTGATCCTGCTTAGCTTCTGAGATCTGATGGGATTGGATGCCACAGTGCTACACCTACAGGCTATGACTATTTAGGAACTCAAAAAACTATGAAAATGATAGACTTTAAGAGGCTACTTTCAGGATTAGTAGAAATGAGCTATATGGTAAAGAAAGCAGACGAGCTCTCCCTTATTCACTTGTTAGTAAGAAAACTCTTGTAGGCCAGCAGAGGACCAAACACACAGTGCAAGTCAGTGGACTACCTCTGTCTATGCAGAGGAAGACAGTTATAGAAACATGAGCTGCAGTCCAACTGTGGAAAACTCTGGACACTGAGTTAAGGGTTATACTTCAGCTTTAGAAACAGCGAGACACATGGGGGATTAATCAGGACATAACATAATCAAAACTCATCAGGAACCCCATGACTATTCCACACCATCACTCCAACTAGATTCCTTTCCTCTCTCCTTTCTTTTATGCCCATCAAATGCCCTGGAAAAGGATAATGCTTATTCATCTTTAGAAGATTGAGTTTGAACTTCACCAAACCTAAATACATTTTTATAATGAGGAAGCATTTTATTCTGATACCCTATTAGCAGGTTATATTGAAATATTTAGCCAGGCATGGTGACACATACCTGTAATTCCAGTGACTCAGAGGAGACAGGAGGACCACAAGTTTGAGGCCAGAGGCAGCCTGTGTAATTTAGTGAAACCGTATATCAAGATTAAAAGGAAAATAAATGGCTGGGGTATGGCTCAGTGGTAGAGCACTTGCAACACGTAAATGAGGCCCTGGAGTCAAGCCTCATAGTACTACAAAAAAAAAAGTTCAAATACCTTTCTCCCCAGCTGGACTCTGAGTTCTTTGAACAGAGTGTTGAACTCACTGTATTTGACATGTGATAAATCCCAACAAATTTCTAAGTGAGAATGAATTATCTCAGCCTCTTCTATCAAGCATCCATTGGGTAAATGTTTCACATGATTAGTCTCTCAATGGCTAGATGCAAGCAATGATCTTGTAAACAAAATATCTCAGAGTGATATATGTGTACACACACACACACACTCACACACACACGCATAGACACTGTAAGAATCTGGATCTGTGTCATAAAATAAAATTAGGCTGTAAGTGTTAAGAACTGTTTTCTGTCCCTAAAATCATATGTTAAAGTCTTAACCTCCAGTACCTCAGAATGTGACTATATATTTCGAAGCAGTTCTTTAAAAATACCATTAAGTTAAAGTGAGGTCATATCAGTGGGCCCTAATCCAATATGGTTTAAGCCCTTACAGAAAAAGAGATTTAGACAGACACTCAGAGAGGAGGCCATATGCAGATGCAGTGAGAAGACAGCCATCTGCAAGCTGAGGGAGGAGGCTACAGAAAAATCCACCTGCTAAATTTTGACCTCCAACTTCCAGCCTCCAGAACTGTGAGGAAACAAATTTCTGTTTTTCCAGGTACCTGGTATCCCATCCCATCAAATCTCAGAAGCTAAGGAGGGTCGGCCTGGTTAGTACTTGGATGGGAGACCACCTGGGAACACCAGGTGCTGTAGGCTTGGGAGAAGGACCCAGCAACCCACTCCCTAAACAATCCATGATTGAAAACCCTATGAATAGCCGAGAAGCACTAACAATAGCACTGGGCATGGCACAGTGCTGGGGAGCATTTCATTCTGTTATGCATAAGGTCCCTATGAGTTGGACCTGACTCAATGGCACCTAATAGCAACAACAAGCCACCTGTAGCTGTCTAAGGCCTGGACACACTGGGATATGCTGTTGTTGCAGTTAGATGTCGTGGAGTGGTATTCTATTCATAGTGACCCTATGTACAACAGAATGAAACCTTACCTGACACTGTGCCATACCTGGCACTATGCCAGTGCTTCTCTGCTATTCATAGGGTTTGCAATGGCTGATTGTTTTGGGAGTGGGCTGCCAGGTCCTTCTCCCATTTTTGTGGTGCTGGGAATTGAAACCACGGCCTCAGACAGCACAGAGTGGCACTCTACCAACTGAGCCAAACACCAGCCCAACACTGGGACATAAACTCCTTAAATAACAAAATGTACTTAAGTTGTTTTTCAGTAAAGTTTCCAGAATCCACTCAAGGTCACCTTGACAGCTGCTTTTCAGGAGTGGGCATATGTGGCCAAGCACACCTGTAATCTCAGCACTCTGAGGCTGAAGCAGGAGGGTCCCAAGTTCCAGGTTAGGTTTGGGCTACACAAAGTGACCCTGCCTCAAAAAAAAAAGTGGGGTAGGTCCAAAAGAAGTCCTTTCATAAGTATGGTGGTGACCTATTTCCATCACAAACTCAGGTCCTATGTATAGAACATGGCAAACCCCCTCCCCACAAAAGAAATATGTGACCCATAAAAAGGTGAGGTGACTGCTGAGCACTTACACCTGGGCAGCAGGGCCCTGCGACTCCCTTCCCTCCATCAAGTCAACAAGCAATCTCTCCCTGCTCCATCCTATAAACTTCACTACCAACCTGGGGGATGGAGATTTGACCACAGCTCTTGGCTCCCTGAGTCAGATGTCTGGCTGATCAGAAGGAGAGCTTCTTTCTCAGAGCTTAGGGGAAACTTCCCCCTTTCTTACACTGCTCAAGTAGCAGGCATTTCTTTCATAAAAGCTGTTTAGGATACTTTTGCTCCTTGAAAGATTAGTGTGTACAGAGGTGGTCTTGTCTCTAGGGCAATCAGGGTTCTTGGAACCCATGGTCATAGAGAATCTGTAATCCTAGGCCAAATTGGGCTGTGTCATTCATGTCTGCTTCTTTTTTTCTAGTCTATATATCAATTATTGAAAAGAAGTTCTTAAAACTATGGATTAGCATTTCCCCTTTCACTACCTTTCTCTTTCCATTACAGCTCATTTAGTAGGCACATGTTTTTGATTATGCCTTCTTGATGAAAATTATTTTATCATTGTTCAACGTTCATTTTCACCTTAATAAATATTTTTCTGTGAAGCCTACTTTATCTCACACTGATATCACTACTCCAGATAGTTTAAGATTCTGTGTGCCTGGTGCCATAGTCTCTGCCCTTTGTGCACGGGGGGATACATTTCATGACTCACCCAGTGGATGCTGAAATCATGGATTGTACCAAACCCTATATCATATATTCTCAAATTTAATCCATACCCTTTCAATAGTGTTAGGGGACTAAAAAATCAGATGCTTTCATTATTGCTTGTCACAGTGAATCCAATCTGCACATGATCCTAACTTGCATCTGATTTTTTAGCTCTCTAAAATTGTTTAAAGGGTACAGATTAGATTCAAGAATATGTGATATATGATATTCTTTCCTATATCTAAGAGAAACTTTAATTTACAATTTGAACAAAGTAAGAAGTTAATAACAATAACTAATAACAAAATAGAAACATGCTGTCCACAAAAAGTTATGTGAATGTGGTCTCAAAATATTTTATTTTTACATTTTCACTTAAAAGAAATACTTTGAAGCTTCTCTGTGGCATACCTGAATGGCCTGCATCACTCTCTTCTGCTTGGGGCAATTATTAAATAAAACAATAACCATAAGCCCTGTCATATTTCAGGTGATCCAGTAATTAAGACAGGTACTAAGTGATGAATGGGTAGACAGCACATACCGCATGGATAAGCTAAACAACTGGATGATCACATACTTTTCCAGGGTGGGATGGGGTGGGATGGAGCAGGGTAGTGAGAGATTCCATCCTGAGTCTCAGAATGGCATGCAATCTAAATTTGATGAATTATTTATTTCTAGAATGTCCCATTTAATATTTTCTGGCTGAGATTGACCTACTGTAAATGCATCATGCATAAGGTGTGAGGGGAGACTGCTGTAAATTTTTTCCATTCATTTCCCCTCAGCCTATTTGTTTTATGTAAAATATACATCCCTTATCCTCTGTTTTCCCTTTTTTGTTCTTTTTTGAAAAAAAGTTCTAACTGTATCTATCTTTTGATTGATTTGTTCTTTTAAATTTAATAAAATTAGTAGTGAGAATGGTGCCACTTTCTGTTTCTGTTCATCCATTTATTACTTTCGTGTCTTATTTAAAAGTAGTTTTATTTTTTTCAAATTCCATAGTTATTGGATAATTTTGAGATACCCATTTGTATTATGTTTTCAGTGGTTGCTTCAGGAATTAAAATATAAATCCCTAATTTCCACAACATAAACGTTTTATAACATCATGAAAATGTAAAAATTTGGTATGGCATCTTTTTCTTTTTGCTAGCGTAATCTTATGTTTTACAGCATCAGATTTTAAGGCATACACATGACAATATTTTACACTTTGCATTAAAAGGATATATACTTTAGGAATTTTTAAATTAAAACAGTCTTTTATCCTTACCCAGATATTTACCACTTTAATTTTTCCCCATTGCTTCCTAAAGATCTTAGTTTCCACTTGGTATCCTTTTCCTGCAAATATGTTCACTGGTGATGGACCTTTTTATATTATTTCAGCTATGTCTTCTCTCTCCTTCAGGAGTTCCCAGTTACATCCATGTTAGGTATTTTTATGTTATTGTAGAAAACCTTGAATCATTGATCACTTGCTAGACCTTTTTCTTCCCTCTGTCCTCTTTAGTATGGATAAAATTTAAAGTTTTATTTTTAATATCACTGTTTCTTTCTTCTGCCACAGTTTTTATGCTATTATTTTCCACCAGAGATTTAATATTTTCAGATATTGAGTTTTTCAACAGTATAATTTCTGTTTCTACTTTAGAGCTTCTATTCTTTTCTTCCTTTTAAGCAAGAAAAAAAAGTATTTTTCTGCAATGATTACCTCTCTTTTGTTATGAGCACATTTTCTCTTATACTGGCTAGGTTTATGATAACTAAATTTGGATTCTTTTCTGTAAATCCCAGTATTTGGGTCATTTTATGATAGGTCATCAGCAATCGAGATTTTTCTGCATCTGTTTGCCTTTTTGTGTGTATGATTGTGTGTGGTACTTGGGGGTTGATCCCAGGGCCTCAGGCCTGCTTTGGAAGTGTTCTACCACTGGGCTACACCCCCAGCCCATTTCTTTCTCACTAAGTTATGCAGACTGCCTCTGGCCTCGAATTCACTATGCTCCAGCCTTGGCCTCCAGAGCTGCTAGGATTACAAACAGGCACCATTGTGTCTGGCCCATTTGTTTTCTTTTTGCATATCAATTTCTCAGATGGTTTAAAGGTGTTATACCCCAGTGATAGCACCTTCCCTGAGGAGGACCCTTTCTTTGGACCTTCTCTCAGGTGAGATGTTGGGTACTTGTCTAGGATACAGGAAAGAATTCCAGCACAAAGCAGAGAATGGAGCAGAGTATAGAGTTTATTAGATAAGAGTAAGAGATAGTACATATTTTCAGAGTGATGCGTGTTGTATAGACAGATGTGCCTGGGTCTTTAACAATGGATCTTTATGTATATGATTTGGGGGCTTTGAAGTTACATTGTTCAACAGGTATCAGAAGTTGCATGGTATATATTTACAAATAGAAAAAGGTACATTATTTAAATGCCAAGAATGGGATAATTGAAGAAATTCTTAATACGTCTAGTCATAAGGAAATGACTTAGGCCTGTTGATTTTTAATTATAGTCTATAATCTGGTTTTGTGACATCCTCAGGGAAGCACAGGATCCTATGCATGCAGTCATAGCAGCTACTTCTTTTTTATTGTGCTGGAAATCTCAGCTGATAAGACTCAGACCACATCCCAGGGTGAGAAACTCTTTCCTTCCCATGTCCCCGCAAATTTTCCTTGTCTTTCTATCCTGCCTCAAACTAACTTTGGATTTTATCCTGGATAACCAGCACCATAAAAATGGGAGCAGCGTGTATCAATCCACTCCAGATGGAATCCCTAAACAATCAGCCATTGAAAAATCCCATGGGGGTCATTATGAGTGGAACAGGACTTTACAGCACTTAACAACAACAACATTGTGAATATTATAATGTGGAGAATCTGGTTTCTGTTACAATCCTTTAACAAGTGATATTTTGTTACAGTTTTTAACAAATAATTATGTCACATAGACTCAAGCTGTAAACTCAGGCCTTGTGGTAATAGCTTAAATATTATTTTACTGCTTTTATCCTGAGTTGAAATGTACAGAATGTATCATGCCCTTGAATGGTTTTGGGTCACCTGTTTGCTTTGCCTGGGTTTATATGCAGAACCCAGAGCTGTCCCTGTCTGGCCCTGTCTGTTCTGGAATTCGCTGCATATTTTCCAGTACCTCCCATTTTCCCAAATTCTGTTCTCTGGTTCTTCATGCTGCAAAGGCTCATCATTTTCCAGTAGAATCTTACATGTTTGGTGCCATGTGGCCTGTGCCCGCCTTCAGTCATGAAACTGAGACTCAACTTTTTTTCCCAACTCTTACAATGATCTCTAATGGATTTATTTAGTTGTTTGTTTTCAGAAGAAGGACTATGAAATTCTAAATATGGTTTTCTTTGTGCTTATCCAACTTGGAGTTTGCTGAGTTTACCAGACCTATGGATTTATGCTCTTCATCAATTTTGGGAAAAATGGCCATTATTTCTCCAATGTATTGTCCGCTCCATTCTCTTTTGTCTATCCTTTTCTGATTCCAATTATGTGTGAGCCACCCTGAATGACACTGTCACACATTTTTCACTGCCTTTTCAGATGATTTTTTTCTTATTTTGTTCTCCTCCTGCTTCATTTTGGTAATTTCTATTCACTTATCTTAAAGTTCACCGACATTTTCCCTTTCATCTCTCATTCTGCTGCTAAGCCCAACTGGTATGTTTTTCAATTCCCAATGTTTTTCAGTGTTAAAATCCTTATTTTGTTATTTCCAAAGATTCTTTTTAATCTATTGAGATTGTTCCTATTCTTCCTATTCTGTGCATCTTTTCTTATGAACTTGTAAGAGTAACTATTGCAAATTTCTTTCTGTAAGTTTTAATAATTTGTGTCTTGCTGGGCTGCCTTCAAGAATACATTGTTCTTTTCATTTTAGGTCATGTTCCCTTGCTTTTCCATATCTTGCAGTCACTTTAATTTAGACATAACATTTTGAATAGAAAAAAATAACTGATATGGACCTATGCCATTTCTTTGCTGCTTTTGCTTTGTGTGAGTGGGCGGGCAGTCACTCCTCACTGTCTGCTGGCTCACGGAGGAAATGAACACTCAGAAGCCATCAGCTGCCAAGTTTACCTGGAACTGAGCCATAACTTGGTACAAAGGTACTTAGGTTAGTTGGTCCTTTAGTCTTTGGAGGTCTGCAGAGAAGTCCCTAAATTTCCATCCCATTGGTGTTTACAAGAGGAAACTGTGGGTTCATGCAAACAGCTGGCGCTCACTTTGGAAGCAGTGCTCTAGAGTGCACAGGTGTACAAAAGTCCTTTGACTTTCATTCAGGCTTTGGCTCACAGCTTCTTAGCAGATTAGGGGGAGTGAAGAATGAGAAATCAACTGAAATACTATGGCTCCAGTAGCTTTCCCAGACACCAGCCTACACCGGCAGACCCTGTCCCTGACAGAAGCCTGCCAGGCCACTTGGGGCAGTGGCTCTGACCTCTGCAGGCCCCCCTTTCCACTCATTGCCACTGACCCAGAGCCACAGTTCACCCTATGTAGTGGTGTGATATTGCCCTTCCCCATGAAATGCTGCCTTTTTGTGGAATTAAGTTCAAGTAGGCTTCCGTAAGTCATTGGTCATTAGTTACTTCATAGATAAAGACTATTTTGATTTTATCCAGATTTCTCTTAGTGTCATGACAGGAAGAAAGGTCTCCTGTGTCTTTTTACTATTGCAGAAAACTTCTTTTTCATCAAACTGCCCCCTGCCCGCCCCCCCCCCCCCCCCGTGCACACTGCCTGCCCATTGGCTCAGATCCCATTAGAGAGTCCTCACATGACCACAGACAATGGGAAAGCAGTGACTTCTGAGACACAGGGAACCTGGGGACGTGTTTCTTACTGGCCTCCAGGATGTCACCTTCTCAAGCTTCTTGCCTTGCTGTCTATTTCTTCTGTCTTTTTTGCTGGATGCTCCTTTTTCTTACCTCTATTGAGCACTACTTTGTGCTCTCTGAGGACCTGGATTTGATTCCCAGCACTGCAAAAATGGGAGCAGGACATGGCAGTCCACTCTCAAAGCAATCCCAAAACAGAAAACCCTATGAGGGCCACTATGAGTCGGACAGGACTTTACGGCACCTAACCACAAATGTCTTTCAGGGTTGGATCTTCAGAATTTTTCTCAGTCTAAACTCATCTTTTATAAAAATGTATTCCTCACAAGCCATCTACATACCCATATCACTATGATAAGGATCCCCAAGCGTATGTCTAGCTCTAGTCTCTCACCAAGATGCTACAGCTCACCTACTCACCAGGTCGGCTTGGAGACCTCCAAATCTGACATGGTTATGGGAGCCCTCCCTCACTCCCTTTCCTTCCTCTTGCCCCCACCTGCCCTAGAAACACTCCCTTCATTGTCATTCTTATCTTGGTGAAAGTCATTACTATTCACAAAGTTCTTTACATAGAAAAACATAAGAGGCATGTTGATTGACTTAATTTCTCATAACAAAAACTTTAAGATCAGTAAGTTCTACCTTCTGATCCTGTCCTCAGAATCTGGCCACTTTCATGACTTCCATGACTTTCATGACCCACTGCCCAGGCCCTGAGGATTTATTGCTCTGTTACTGTAACAGCCTTGGACTTGGGCTTTCTGCCTCTGCCCTTGTCCACTTCTCAGTCTGTATTTTCTACCTAATTGAGAAGGGCTTTAAACACTATTTAGAGGCATTTTATACATATAAATGACTGCATTGAAAAGTAATTTTTAAAACCAGGACATTCATTTTTCTTTTCCACAATCCTTTTACACTATCCCACCACACTGACTAAAATTCAAACATCTTCCTGTGGCCAATAGATTCTTTCAAGACTGCCCCCTCTGGGTCGAACCTGGATCAATGTCACCAAACAACAACAGCTTATGGGCCCTTGCTGTTTCAATGCACTCATATTGGCTTCCTTCCCAAAAATTAGCACACCAAACTCTTTTCTGCCTCAGGCCCTTTGCATTTGTGGGTTCTAGGACATCTTTCCCCCCAGGTTTTCACATAACTCAGAGCCTTATACATTTACATCTTTGCTGACCTAACATGTCTTCATACATGCTTCCTTGACCACTCTTAGGAAACAGCCACCCAAAACTCCAGTATTCCCCTTATCCAATCTGTTATAAAATCTTCTTTTCAGAATCTTTGTCCACATGAAATTATGCTACCTATAGTCATTTATTCTTTTCAAACTCCTTATCTATACTCAGAAAGACTTTGCTTGTTAATATCTATATTTGCAAGTCTAGAACTCTGGCTGGCATGTTGTCAGTATTCAAAAGGTAAAGGTTTTATAATATCTGATGTGAACTTTGAGTGCCTGTAGAGGAGTTGGAATAGAAAGTCCTCAGCATAAATTCATTTCATATTGCTTCAAAATACTTTAACTCTGCATTACTGTAAGACATATTTAGAACCAAAATGATAGTCTTTGACTATGTGCTTTTATAGAATGGCATTACAGTACCTGCATTGTGCCTCCATGTACTTATACATTTCACTATATTCTCAGAACCCAGCTGGCACTGATAGAGCAGAGACCACAGGCACTAGTGGACCATTCACTTCAGAAAAACATCCTACAACATTTCTATAATCAGTGTTCTCTCAGTGATGCGCTTTCAATCAGCAAAGCATTTTCAAAACGTATTTATAATTCCCTAGCCCATGCAATAAAGCAAAAGTTAGCCATAGAAAGAATGATTAGAACTTTCCCAATTGGTATGTAAAAATAGTTCTGTGAGGGTCGAGTGTATATGTAAAAGCTACCTTTGTCTGTCAATACCGAAGAGGTGCTTGAGCTGAAGAAGTAATGGGGAGTCAGAAATGTGTTTTTAGTGTACTTGTGCTCTGTGTGTCCATGGACTAAGCTCCAGGTATCTTTTCATTGCCCACAATTTAGCAAAATGAAAGCAATCAGCAATCAAAGAGACAAGGACCAATTCCGTATGTTGAATAGAGATTTACAGAGAGACTAAATTATGTTAAGGTGCTTGTGATCATATACATAGCTGCAATCCCAGAGAGGTAGGATTAAGATGGCTGTGCCCAAGAAAGCAAAGAATTACTGACCTTGTGGCATCCTGCTGTGTTATCAGAGAACAGTGAGGGCCTGCAAAATGGAAGGAGGAAGGAAGGAGTGGTGAGGGAAGAAAGGAAGGAAGGAAGAGGAGGGAAGTTGGAAGGAAGGAAAAGGGGAGGAAGAAAAGACAGTTGTGACCATAGCATATAAAGGCATGTGCTCCACCACCTGTGTGCTGATAAGCGGAAGGTGTGTACCCCATCAGCAGTGGTGGTGCACACATTCAGTGATCATGGTTATTAGATTATATTAGATTATAAAGCTCATCTCATTCTAATTAGAATCATAATATACTTTCTTAACAAATTGTCCTGTATGGAGATCAAGCTGTTCTGACCGCAAATTCTGTTCCTCTTACCTGTTCTTTTGGAAATAGAACTCTTGGTCCTGAGTGACCTGAATCACTGCCAGAGTCTGTTCAGATCTCTTATTCTTACCAAAATTTGTTTCTGGATCCACAAAGCTGATCAGTAGTCTACAGACTGAGCCAAGATCTTTAACACCAGTCTCTGGATCCTTTCTTGAGGGGCTAGCTCTTCCAAATGTTTCAATTCAAATTCTAGGACTTGCAGTGTACACCTGAGTTACAACCTAAGTATTTGAAAGTAGTCAGTGAAAAGTTCATGATGATAAAGGAAGCAAAAGATCAGGAATTGCCAAATGAAATAGGAAATGGCTGAAACAAGGAAAAGAGTCACAATGAAAATCCCATATGAGGCCATGTAAATAGCAGTGTGGGACTACAAACAAATTAACTGTTCCACAGTAACATTAAATCTGAAATTTAAAAAAAATTGACATGGAAAAGGAATCATTTATGTATGTAGCTATAGATATTTCACATTTGGACACACATATACATGCATATAATGCTATAATACTTATCAGCACAGTTTTTGGATTATTATATACTTTCAAGACATTTGTTGAACTGGATTCATTGACCCAAATATTTATAATGCCTGAAGAAAAACATGAAGAGTAAAACAAAAAGGTTGTTGTTTTTAGGTGCCATCAAGTCATGTCTGACTCATAGCAACCCTCATAGTGTTTTCAATGGCTGATTGTTTCGGGATTGCCTCATGAGTGGATTGCTACATCCTTCTCCCATTTTTGCAGTTCTGGGAATGGAACGCAGGACCTCAGAGACTACAGGGCAGCACTCCGCCAACTGAGCTAAATCCCAGCCCTACAAACAAAAAAGGTAGGAAGCCATTTTAAACAGCAGACTGCAACACATTTTGAGCTGGTGTTTAGCTCAGTTGGTATAGTGCTGATCCATACTCTCTGAGTACCCTGGTTCAATCCTCAGTACCGTGGAAACAGGAGAAAGACATAGCAATCCACTCTGGAAACAATCAGCCATTGAAAACCCTATGAGGGACGCTATGAGTCTGATCTGACTCAAGGGCACCTAACAACAACAACAGCACACTTTTGCTGAGAAAAGACTCCAACGATGCCTTCTTCACTTATCCATGCCTCCAGGACTGTGTAAATCTGGGGTACTGGGAGATAAATAAACTCAACGTTCACTATGAGAGATTTGCTCTTTAATTTTCACAGTGTTATTTCAGAAGGAGGGTCCTGACCCTAAAAGCACATCAGACCTTGTAGGTATTGTGTGTGTATACATCTATCTAATGTTTGAAAAAACAATGTTTTACATAACCATCTTCCTTCCTCTCTCAAGGCACACTCAGGTGTAAGTGAAGGAAGTGAAGCTCTGCTGGCTGTGCCCCTTTTTGTTCTACATCATTTCTTCTTTTACCATTCTGTTTTTTCTCCTACACTCTCACTACACTAAGCACACAGATATGTGGCAACTCTCTGTGTTAAAGTGAAAAGAAAAGCTTTGGACAGTGGCACAGCTAATTGAGAGCCTCACATACTCACATACTCACCTTCTGTCTTTGGGGCTGGGGAGTCAACACACTGGACAGTCCAGGAGCTCTCAGAAGCAATGTGGATGCAACAGAAAACATTAAACTAGGTTGAGAGAGAAGGACCAGTGTCTGGGTCTACCATGTTAAATGTGTGACCTTGTGTAAATCATGATATCTGCATACACTTCAGTATCTTCACTGGTAAAATGGACATAACAATGAATAATAAATCTACTTACATTATATATGTGCAGATCAAATAAGGGGGAGGAAACATAAGGGAGTACATTTAAAAGAACATTATACTATACAAATTCTACTAAATGCATATGATCTCTGCAGAACACATATGATCAATTAATCCTTGGATCAGTCATATTTAATTCAACACACAAAAAATTGGAGAAAACATTGGAGGTAGAATGGAATATAATCTGGATTAAATGACAGCAAACACTAACTTCATGAAATTATACTCAAATGTTCAAGTTAATTGTGTTAGTCAAGTAACATACAGCTGCTTATAATATGAGTTTCACACTAACACCTTTGGGTAGAAACTATAGGCTTTGCAATACCAAATTAGAAAGCAAGTTATTCTGAGCATAAACCTATATTACACTTTTGCATTATATGAGCAAGTGAAAGATCCATGTCACTCCTAGTAATAGCTTTTTGGACTAATATATGAAAAGATATATGGTGATGGCAATATTACCTGTCAATTACTTAAAAATGCCAGGTCCCTCACAAAGATTAAAGAACTGTAATTTTGGGAGATGTACAGTCCCAGAAGGGGCTGGAATTTAGCTCAGGTGGTAGAGTGCTACTCTTCAGCCTCTGAGATCCCGAGTTTGATTCCCAGCACCACAAAAATGGGACAAGGATGTGGCACTCCACTCCTGAGGCAATTCCAAAACAATCAGCCATTAAAAACCCTATGAGGGTCACTATGAGTTGGACATGACTCGATGGCACCTAACAACAACAAACAACACAGTCCTAGACATAAACTATAAACAAATTGAAATACCATGTAGTACCATGTAGAGGGAAGAAATTTGAGTTTAATTTATTTTTCCTATTACAATAATAATTTCTAATAAGTTAGGATTTATACTTCTAAAATATTAGTACACAGGATCAATTTGCCAACATCCACTAAAGATTTCTCTTATTGTAAAGACTTTTTAAGTAAAGCTACACAAGAAAGGAAATATATGGAATCCAAACCACCGTATGGAAAACAAGTCTCTCAAAATAGAGGTCAGTGTTAAAATTTTATCTGATATAGATAAAAGTTTGGTTAATAACTAACACAGAGAAAAGGTTCAACAGATCCCTAACACTTCCTCTGGCTGTCTGCAGAGGTATTAGTATAAGGTACTTGTTCTACTTCTCATACATATGGCAAAAGAGTCATTTCAGGAAACCAAGCCCATGTGGGTATGTTATAGGAAGGGGGTTAGCTAGGTGCTGTGGTACATACCTGTAATCCCGGTGACTAGGGAGACTGAAGGAGGAAGATCCCAAGATCAAATCCAGATCAAATCCTACACAATTTAGCAAGTCCTGTCTCAAAATAAAATATAAAAATGGGGCTGGAGGTGTGGCTCAGTGGTGGAGCACTTGCCCAGTGCAAGGCTCTAGGATCAAGCTCTAGTGACACAAAAAATAATTAATAACTTAATTAAATGAAAATAAATAAATAAATAAATAAGAGGCTAGAGTGTAGCTAAGTGGTAGAGGATTGCCCTGTCATTCAAGAGGCCCTACGTTCAACATTCTAGTACAAAAAAAAAAAAAAAAGGCAAAAGATATGAATAAATATTTCTGCAAGGAAGACATAAAACCACGAACTGGTGAATACAAACATTTTCTACATCATTGTTCAGCAGAGAAAAGGAAATAAAAACTGCTATAAAATACCATCTCAGCCGGGCACGGGGGTACATGCCTGTAATCCCACAGACTTGAGAGTCTGAGCCAGGATAATTTCAATTTGAGGTCAGAGGCAGCTGGTGTGACTTAGTGAGACCCTGATTCAAAATAAAAAAAATAAAAAGTAGGCTGTAGATGCAGCCCAGTGGTAGAGCACTTGGAAAATATGTGCAAGATGCTGAGGTAACTTCCAAGAACTACACACACCCCCCAAAAATTAAATAAATAAATAAATAAATAAATAAAATAATGTAGGCCCCTCTATTTGCTTTTCTGAAATGGTTTTCTAAGGATTAGCACTAAGTCTTTTCTGTGTGTTTAGTAGAATCCACCACTGAAGCTATCAGCTCCTTCACTTTCCCTTAATGGTTATTGGAGTTATTGTGGACTCATAGAACTACATGGACAACAGAACAAAACGCTCCCTGACAAGGTGCCCCCTACATGATCTTTTTATGTTTAAACCCATTGTTGCAGCCACTGTGATAATCCATCTAGTTGAGGGCCTTCCTTGACCAGCCACTCTCCCAAACATGATGTCCTTCTCCAGGGATTCATCTGTCCTAACAATATGTCCAAAATATGTCAGACACAGTCTAACCATCCTTGCTTCCAATGAACAGTCTGGTTGTACTTCTTCTAGGACAGATCTGTTGATTCTATTGGCTGTCCATGTTATATTAATATTCATCACCATAATTCAAAAGCATCAATTCTCCTGTCTCTTTTATTCAACATCCAGCGTTCACAACCGTATAATGTGACTGAAAATATCATGGCTTGAGTTAGGTGCACCATTGTCTTCAACGAGATATCTTTGCCTTTCAACACCTTAAAGAGATCTTTTGCAACAGCTTATCCCAATACAATGCATCTCTTGATTTCTTGACAACTGCTCCTGTGGGTGTTGATTATAGAACCAAGTCAAACAAAATCTTGGACAACTTCAATCTTTTCTCCATTTATCATGAAGTTGCTTACTAACAACACAGTAACAAGGATTTTTGTTTTCTTGATGTTGAAGTGTATCCATTTTGAAGGCTGTGTTCTTTGATATTTATCAGTAAATATTTCAAATCTTCACTTTCATCAAGCAAAGTTGTGTCATCTGCATAACTCAGGTTGTTAATGAGTCTTCCTCCAATCATGATGGTGCACCATTCTTCATAAAGTCTAGATTCTCAGATTATTTGCTCAGCATAGAGATTGAAGAGGTATGGTGAAAACATACAGCTTTGAAGCACACCTTTCTTGACTTTAAACCAAGCAGTATTTCCTCATTCTGTTTGAATGACTGCCTCCTGGTCCATGTTCAGATTCCTCATGAGTACAATTAAGTGTTCTGATATTCCCATTCTTCTCAATGTTATCCATAATTTGTTGTGATCCATGTAGTAAGATGCCTTTGCATACTCAATAAAACATAGATAGACATCTTGGTACTCTCTGCTTTCACCAAATACCCAACTGATGTCAGCATTGAAGTCCCTAGTTCCAAATCCTCTTTTGAGTCCAGCTTGATTTTCAGGCAGTTCCCTGTCTATATACCGCTGCAGTCACTTTTGTATGATCTTTAGCAAAATTTTACTTGTGTGAGATATTAATTATATCATTTGATAATTTCCCCAGTTAGAGCTCATTTCTTCGGGAATAGATACAAATATGGTCTCTTCCACTCAGTAGGCCAGGTAGTTATTTTCCAAATCTCCTGGCATAAACAAATGAGTACCTCCAGTACTGCATAATTTGTTGAAACATCTCAATTGGTATTCCTTCAAGTCCTGTAGCCTTGTGTTTCACCAGGTCATTCAAGGCAGCTTTCACTTCTTCCTTCAGTACCATTGGTTCCTGATCATATGCAACCTCTCAAATTGGTTGGTCATCCACCAACTCTTTTTGGTATAATGACTCTGTATATTTCTTCCAGGGCTGGGATTTAGCTCAGTTGGTAGAGCATTGCGCTACAGGCTCCGAGGTCCTGAGTTCAATTCCCAGCACCACAAAAATGGGAGAAGGACCTGGCAATCCACTCCCAAGATAATCCTGAAACAGTAGCCATTGAGAACCCTATGAGAGTCACTATGAGTCAGATACCAACTTGACAGCACCTAACAACAACAACAACATATTTCTTCCATCTTATTTTGGTTTTGCCTGTGTCATTTAATATTTTCCCTGTAGAATTATTCACGATTTCCACTCAAGGCTTATTTTTTTTCTTCAATTCTTTAAGCTTGAGAAAAACAGAGTGTGCTCTTCCCTTTTGGTTTTCTACCTCCAGCTCTTTGCACATGTCATTATAATATTTGATTTTGTCTTCTTGAGCTGCCTTTTGAAATCTTCTTTTTAGTTCTTTAACTTTATCATGCCTTCCTTTTCCTTTAGCTGCTAGTTGTCCAAGGGCAAGTTTCAGAGTCTCTTTTGACAAATAATTTGGTCTTTTTTTTCTCTTTTTAATAATTTTTTCTTTCCGCATGAATGATGTCTTTGACAAATGCCACAACTCTTCTGGTCTTCAAATATTAGTGTCTAATGCATCAAATCTTTTCTTGAGATAGTCTCTGAACTCAGGTGGGATATACTCAAGGTCATACTTTGACTCTTGTACACTTGTTCTAATTGTCTTCAGTTTCAGTTTGAACCTGCATTTGAGCAGTTGATGGTCTGAATTTTTATTACAGATTCAATCTCCTCACTAATTATCTGTCTGTTCAGGCTTTCTATTTCTTCATGATTCAGTGTTTGGTAGGTTGTATGTTTCTAGGTATACATCCATTTCTTCTAGGCTCTAGATGTATTCCTCTCTAATCACATGGTATGTTATGATTATAATGTCTTAATTTTATAAATCTTGTACCATACAAAAGAAAATTTCACTTTTTTATTTGTTAAATGTTTTGTTTTGTTTTGTTTTGTTATGTGAATATCAATTTTCCATACCCCTGTATGTTGAGAAGATGATACTCTCATTATTGAATGGGATTTTTGAAATCAGTTTCATGGGAGTATAATTACATATTAAAAACCATACATGTTTAATATATATAATTTGATAAATCTGTGCATATTTAACCCCATGATGTCATTATAATAATGTGATAATAAATACATCCATATCATTCAAAAGTTTTTTTATGTCATTTTTCTGGTAATAATCTGAGGTGTACTCATGTAACAAATTTTAGATATGCAACTCTATATTCTTAACTACAAGCATGATGTTGTGCAGTAGAGCTCTAGCATCTTATTTATTCATGGCATTAAAATTCCAAATGGTAAATTTATCTTTTTATGGAACCATTATAACTTCTGCTCCTAGATACTAAAATCTCTAAACCAATAAAACTTAAGTTCATAGATATGGAAAGAAATCATTCAGTATAATAATAGCAGGTCCATTTTACCTCTACTCTTTGGATCTCACACTTCACTACTCTGGTTATGGGGGTAATTACTGTATATAGTAATCACATATCAGAGAAACATGTAGGATGGGACCCTAATCTCAGAAGGTAGTATCTCTCAATATAGTTTTGAATATTCCATGGCATCAGGCCACAAGACCAAAACCCATAAAAACATAATGTATTTGGTGACTCTGAACCCACACCCTCATTTCTTCTACTGCAATACAAGTATATAGGACAGAGATAATAATGTGTAGGACACTATAGTAATGAATAAACCTTATATTTCATTTCTATTCTAGTATCAATTAACTTCCTAAATCCTTATCATCAGTAGGAGCTTCATTATGGATAGATCATTGCAATAATTTGAGTTAT
Source organism: Pedetes capensis (assembly GCA_007922755.1). Lineage (NCBI taxonomy): Eukaryota > Metazoa > Chordata > Mammalia > Rodentia > Pedetidae > Pedetes > Pedetes capensis. The sequence continues at coordinate 52,307 of VMDO01009438.1, read as the reverse complement.
TTTTGTCATTATGTGTGATGGGATATCAGAATCTCATTATTAAACAGTGTATAAATCCTCATTGCTTTTGTTTCATTTCTTGGTAGATAACTACTCCAGACTTTCCTCATTCAGGATATTGTCCGTGACAGCTCTGGTAGCAAATATTTTATTTATTGAGATTTTGTATTAGATACAGAATTCATGGTACTTATTTAAGTAAGGACATGACTTAATATACCTATGCTCAGAAAATCCTTGAATGACATGCATGATCAGGCTCTAGTCTGGAAAGAAAAGTCTCCTCACACTGAGTCATGTGTGAAATCACTCTTTGGCACTGTTGTGAATCTGGAACATCTAAAGATTACTATTGAAACTTGAGTGGAAGAACACAACACTATAACTGAAACACAAGAACCAAAAGCCCAGAATCAGAAAGCCCCATGATATTGCAAATACATGCTCCTCTCCACTGTAAATGATGCTGGTGACCAGCATTAAAAAGCTGAGCATAGCTACTTCCTTATTCACATGCAGAGATGAGAAACTGGCCATTGGAATACTGCTACAAGAGAAGGAAAGCAAAGTAAAATAAAGCAAACAAACAAGCAAAAAAGCAAAACAAAAAACCTGCCTTTGTAACCCTGCTCCATAGCTGCATTAGCAAAAGAAGCAGAAGTTTTTACATTCAAATCTCACAGAATACAACTTAATTTTCATCTAGAACCCTTGTGGTCAAAGATTATGGGAGGGTGTGTTTTACTATTCATGATCTTCAGTAGAGAAACATATTACAGGAGATAAGAATGGCTTTGAAATCCCAAGAGATCACCTTCACTACACTTGCCAGATTGGAAATATGTGTTCTACTATTTCTACTGTTACCCTTTGCTTATACATGTGCACTTTTATTTTTTGGTGGTACTTGAGGTTTGAACCCAGGGCCTTGCATATACTTTGCAAGTGCTCTCCCACTGAGCTGCCTCCTCAGACCATTTTTTATTTTTTATCTTGAGACAGCATCTCACTAAGTTACACTGCCTGCCTCTGGCCTTTAACACACAATCCTCCTACCTTTTCCTCTCAAGTCACTGGGATTACAGGTGTGAGCCGCCACCATGCCCAGCCCTATGTGAACTGCTTAATGTCAGTATCTGCCGATTAAACAGAATGTTCTTTATCTACAAAGCCCTCAATAGATATTTCTGTAATTGAATTGACAGATTAGGTGAAAATATCTCCAAATGGGAAAAATATACAGTTATAAAATGATATTTTTCTATAAGGCAAATGACAATGTCATGGGTCAAATTTTAAACCACACAGTATACAGGAGAGATGAAGAAATCAGTAATGCTTTGCCAAGGGGAATGTTCATTCAGGAAAGGAGATAATGATATAACAGCATAATCGCTTTTATGCCTGAATAATTTCCACATGGAAAAGAGATTTTATAGATTTAGCAGAAGCAGCCAAAAATCCAAGCATGAGATGAATACACATTTTAGGAAGGAAGATTTTGGCTCAATTGGAAAAGCAGATTTCAAGCTTATAAAGCATTCAGATGATGCTTTGGGGGGCCCAGGTCTCCCTTTCCAGGAAGCAGTGCGAAAGGACAGAATGAGGGACCCTCGTCTGTTGTTCTCAAGGAGACTGAACTACAGCCACATGCTCTCAAAAGCTTCTGTTGAAATCATTGCCTTGGAATGCTCCTAAAATTATTTAGAAAAAAAGATCCAAGGTCAAATAAATTTATAATCTGAAATACCTCCCATGGGTGAGGGAAGTGGCAACCCACTTCCTCAAGCAATCTCCAAACAATCAGCCATTGAAAATCCTATGAGGGTCTCTGAGTCGGACCCAACTTGAGGGCATCTAACAACAACAACAAATACCACCCATCTTCACTGCAAGTTTCTCAGAAATCTGAGCATGTTCATGAAAATGATGAATATCCAAAAGAAGCAAGTGTGAGTATGGGAAAGTTTCTAGAATTCAAAAAAGAAAAAGAAAAAAGAAAGAAAGGAAGAAAGAATATGTTTTCCTATGATGCAAGCAGCATGTTAAATGGTCAAGATAGAAAATGAAAGAGGAGGTGAAAAAGGGGTAGAAATAAGGACCAAACTGTAAGGAAAGATAGATGGAAAGAGAAACAACCAGCAAAGAAAGTAAAGAGAGAAGAGAGGTGTGATAGTTGGCTTCAAGCATGGGATTGACCTTGTAGAATTTATTGTAGAAAAAATTCTTTCTCTCTACAAACTTTTAAACTTTTTGGAGAAAAAAGCTTCCCAGACATTTACAGTTCACAGAGATCAAGCCTTGCTCAGCCTCCTTAAACTGCTGCAGTGGTTCCTACAAGCTCTTTGAGAAGAAGAGACATGTGCACAGCCACTGGAGGGCAGCCTGACCAGGACCTACTTGACTTTCCCTGCTCCTTGCTGCCCAAGTTAAGAGACACTGCTCTGAAGAAATGGTTTGTCACAGCATTTCCTACCCAGAACCTTGGGAAGTTAAGCACCTCTGTGGGTGAGTCAGAACAGCAGCACTTTGTTTGTTCCTTCTTATTTATCTATTTTCTAGGACTGGGGGGTTGAACCCAGGGACTTGTACATACTCTGCAAGTGCTCTACCACTGAGCTGCACCTCTAGCCCTTTTTAATTTTTTATCTTGAGTCAAGGTTTTTCTAAATTACACAGGCCTCAAACTCTTGAGTCACGGGGATTACAGGCGCACACCACCGCACCCAACTGAGAGTCTTACTTTAATAACACACTGAAGAACAGGCTCCACTGCAGGCTCATATATGTCACAGGTTATTGATGTTAGGTGCTATTGAGTCTGTGTCCAATTCATAGCAACCCTATATACAACAGGCAAAATATTGTCAATGCTTCTCTGCTATTCATAGAGTTTTCAATGGCTGATTGTTTTTTGAGAATGGGTTGCCGGGTCCTTCTCCCAAACATCTTGTGTTCCTAGGCGGTCTCCCATCCAACTACTAACCCAGCCCCTACCCTGCTTAGCTTCCAAAATCTGACTGCATTGGACACCACAGTGGTATGGCTGCAGGCCATACACTTCTCCGGTACTTAGAGATAAAAATCAATCTTGAAGAAAATCATGCCTGATAAGGCAGTTGTTTTTTTCCAGCAATCAGTATAATAAACACCACAAAGAATTAGAGACACAGACGCTAAAAATCATTAGACTTCTACACAGAGGAGGAATCTGCAAGAATTCCATTTGGTACTGAATAAGCAACAGAGTAGTGATGCTGTTGGCTGAGGAGCCAGAGAAATTATCATTACCACATGCCTACAAAAGCTCCAGGGACTCAGCTTGCCATTGCTAAATACAATTGGGAAATCGGCAAACATAACATCCTGAGGTAAGAGTCTCCATGTAAATACCAAGCCTCTGCTGGGCTTCTTGCCTTTCATCCGTAAATGAAGAAAATCAATTGTTTGGGTGGAAGACAAGCATTGAGTTATTCATATTCTGCTTTGGGAGGATATGCAAATATGTCATTTCAAAAGTAAAGATTCGATTCTCACCTTATTCTCCAATCCTGCCATTCTACTCTGCAGGGAAAAATACTCATTCTATGAGGTGCTCCACAGCCTGGCAGGAAATGCGGGTATAAGCAAACAACACCTATGCCTCCCTCTTGTGACATGCACACAAGTCACCTAGTGGCACAGGCTTCTCATACATTATCACCTTAATATCCTGAGTTTTCTATTTGCACCACAGGGAGCACCTGCAATTTCTGTGTATGAACAGTCTGAGATGTGATCCCTACACCGCAGATGCTCTGGGTCACTGGATTAAAGGGGCTTAAGGAGCAAAATGACAGAAGAGTAGAAAGGTTTTTCACATGACTGCTTCCTACTGGAAGTTCCCTGGGTGTGTCTGGTGTCTGAGCATGGCAGTGAATTTGGGTAATGCTGCTTTCAAATGTTATGGAGGCAAAGAGCCAAGATAGACGACGTCCATACTTAATGTTGGTTAGATGTTTCAAGCTGTTTCTTCTTTCAAAATAAATACACTGGAATCTATATTTTAATCTCAAAAATCTTCAGAACCATCAATCAAAAAGTCACCTCTAGGAAATTATTGTGTAAAATTCCATTCTTTAACTGTGCAATGTTGTCTGATTTCTCCACTGTCCTTCCTCAATTTTCATGAAGAAGAAGTTGAAACCGGCACAGCTACAAGTGACTCCAAGGGTCAGCTAGAAAGATAATAAGAACATTTATCCTGCTTGCCACATTTTGTTATTGAATAGGTCAAGAGCCAGAGAACTTTTCTAAGTGTCAGGGTAGAGAAACAGCTCAATATGATGACTGGGTTAGTGTAGAGAGAGCCTGGTGTTGTTTATAATCCAACAAAGAGGCATAGGCAGCAAGAAAGAATTTTCCCCTCAGACTAGGAAAATAATGAAAACCTGAGAGGTTGTGGAGCCCTGAGAGGCACACATTGCCATTGTTACCTTATTTAAAGCAATTTGATGACCTTTGTAATATAGTTACCCTACAGGGATATTTTGCTTTCAAGTCATCTCACTTTTTAACTCAGATGTGATAACCTGAGAGCTGGGATTTAGCTCAGTTCGTAGAGCACTGCTCCACAGTCTCTGAAGTCCCAAGTTCAATCCCCAGCGCTGAAAAACCAGGAAAAGGATGTGGCAATCCACTCCCAAGGCAATCTCAAAAAACAACCATTGAAAACCTTATGAGGGTCACTATGAGTCAGACACGACTCAAGGCACCTAACAACAACAACAACAATAGAGGGCTGGGATTTAGCTCAGTTGGTAGACCACTCTGCAGGCTCTAAGGTTCTGAGTTCAATGCCAAGCACTGCACAAATGGGAGGAGGATGTGGCAATCCACTCCTAAGGCAATCTGGAAACAATCAGCCATTGAAAACCCTATAAAGGTCCCTATGAGTTGGATACAACTCAATAAAACCTAACAACAACAACAACAAGCAATAACCTTTGTTTTTACTGACATACCCTTGGTTAAGAGGCCAATCTGGTCAATTCACAGTGGATTTGCAGTCTCATTGGGCAAGGACACATCTGAGAAGGGTGTTGTGAGGCAATCTCGGTGTGGCATGTAATAGTGAGCTCTCAGAAGCCTTCCCACACAGGCACATTGCTGGGCACGCCTCTTGATGTAATGGAGATGCAACCCCTTGAGATGTATGCGCTGCCGCCCCAGGAACATGGTGTGCCATTTCACAGTAAACTCTGTTCAATAAGCAGAAAGAGACCACTCTAAGGTGATGTTCAAAATATAGCAAATACTAAAGCCAGTAGTGAAAAGTGTATCATCATTACTAAGCGTTATTTAATTAAATGTGCTATACTTTTACACAATTGGAGGGACAGCAGGTTTACTTACACCAGCATTGCCACAAACGTGCAAAGGGGACACAGTTCTGTGATGTTACTATGGATACAAGGTCACCAGGCAGTAGTATCTCTTCAGCTCCATTATAATCCTATGCCACCACCATCATGTATGATCTGTCACTGACTGAGGTGTTATTGGTGGCACATGCCTGTATCACAGGTCTAATTTGCTTCCACCTATGCCTCTGGAAAGCTAGCTGCCTTTGCTTTGGCATTCTATCTGCCAACTGTCATCTAGGCTTTGGTATAAACTTGGATTGTTGATTCTCAAATTGCAGGTCTGGAATTCTGACTCCCATTCTAAAGAAAAAACTTCATAAGGAGTTTTCAAATAGAAAGTTTAAAGCATTGTTTATCCTCAAAATGCTGAGCATTGCAACGGATTAAAGAGAAAGCTACAAAGAAACTTCTCCTGCCCTCTTGCCTCTGAGACTTCCTCAATCCTGAAAGCATGCTTTTCTGGACTTAATACCTATGAAACAGCAGAAGAGCTCAATCTCCATAGAAAATTGTTTCTCATTACAAGGGTTCATTTTCGTATTGAAAGTGGACAGAGAAAAACAAGTATAACCAACAATAGACCTAATTACATCTTTCCAAGGGAAAGCAAAATGTACCTGTAGCGTGACTACATTTATAAAGGCCATCAAATTGCTTTAAATAAGGTAATAATAAACAGAGTAAGAAGCTTTATATTTAAGCAACTCTTAGATAATGTTAAAAGATAAAAGCAACCTTATATGTGCTATTATCACTCACTTAAAAAGAACAAATAGTTGGTGAATAAAAATACATAGGGTGGGTGAACAGACATTAAGATAGCACTAAATGGGCTGGGATTTAGCTCAGTTGGTAGAGCACTGCGCTGCAGTCTCTGAGATCTGGAGTTCATTCCCTGCACCGCAAAAATGGGAGAAGGACCTGGCAATCCACTCCCAAGGCAATCCCGAAACAGTCAGCCATTGAAAACCCTATGTGGGTTGCTATGAGTCAGATATCAACTCGACAGCACCTAACAACAACAACAACAATATATATATATATATATATATATATATATGAAGAAGTATTACAGGTATAAATGTTTAGGTTATTCTATTTTGCCCTTTTTTTCTTTTTCAGATAAATTTGACAGTGATGAGCATGTAAGTAAATAACTAGGGGAATTTACAAGGTAAAATGGCTAACAATTTACCATGTGACAATGAAGAAAAATAAAATCTCAAGAGAGAAAAGAAGAAAAGAAAGACAAGAATGAAAATAAAAATGAAACAAAACAAGAGATAAACAAAAAAAAATTTTTTAAGGGAAGGAAAGTTACCAATATCAGGCAGTTTCTTCCGGATGTATTCCAACTGGGTTTGTTTAGGAAGTCCTGCCTTTAAAGCTAGAGGTTCTATCTTCTGTCAGAAGTCTAACCTTCCATCCAAATGTCCCACTTTCCCAACAGATGGCTTTCGATGGGATTTAGAGAAACCACTGTGGAATTTGGTGTTACAAACTGCAGTTGTGGCCTGCTAAGTTCCTAACACTCCCACTTCTGTAGAGTGTGCTGATGCTGGTGGCTAACTCCAAAGACTGTGCAGGTCTCCTCAGCCCCCTGGCTTGCTCCCTCCTAGAGTGACTGTGGGCATGGTCCAGGAGCCTGTCATTGGTTCATCAGAACCCAGAAACTGTGGATTTCTTGCAGATCCACAGCTGCCTGCCCCTTCTGTCTCACCTCCGGGACAGAGTTCATCAACCTGCTGAGCCTTTTGCTAGAACAATAAGTTTCTGGGCATGGCTCATGTGCCTGCCCTGGACAGGTCCCCACTCCACTCCCAGTTCAGCAGGCCCCAGAGGTTGCTTTTAGTTTTTACCCTTGCATGGCAATTGGCTTGCATGGCTGTTTCACATCCAGGTGCTGTGGAGGGGGCCACAGGCCCTGCCAGGCCTTCTGCTAGATCAATTGAGAATCTCCACAGGAGGTGGTTGCTCACTGTACTGTGAGTTTAGCCATCATAGGAGACTGGATTTGATCCTACCATTCAATAGCTTCCCTGCATGTCTGTCTCTCATCCATATCCTGTGCATGGGGATGGAGGACTCACCTGGCTTATTGCTTCACAAATTCTATCTCAGACCTGGGTAGAGTGGTGATGCATTCCCAGGTTCTCTATTCAGCTATTGATCTTCATTTATTGCCAGATTATTCTGCAAAAAGAGGGGTATCTGGTTTACCTTTGGGGGAAGGTTTCAGTTCCCCTGCCTGGTGGGCATGCTGTAAGATTGAGGCTGATCTTCTTCATTCCTTCTTATTGTGTGGGACTTCAGTTCTGTGCATCTTGAGTCTGCCCAATGATTTCCCTTGTTATTACCATGCTTTCCTTATTATTCTTTGTTCAGGATAAGGACTATTCTTCTCTATCCTGCTTTTTTGGTTCCCAGAGTCTCATGGAGGCTTGCAGTTAGTCAGCCATCTTGAGTGGAACTCCTCAGCAACATTTCTTGAAAGACTATTTCTTTCTCAATGAATAGTTTTGGCATAGTTGTAATAAATATCCAGCCATATAATTTTACTTTGGGGATATCAATTCTCTCCCATTGATCTACATGTCTATCTTTGTGCCAGTGTCCTTATACCTGTTGCTTTGGAATAAGATGTGAAATTGAGAATTGCACATATTCTTACTTCTTCTTTTTCAAGATTATTATTTATTTCTTCATTTTACTGAAATATATTAATTGTATATATTAATAAGATGCACGATGATATTTCCATACATAATAGATCATGCATTGATTGGTCATATACTTCCACCTTAACCTCTCCCATAGTACCCTTCCCAGTCCTCGGCAATCATTATTCAATATTGTTTTGATTATTCAAAATCATTCAGAATTATTCCATACTCTTTTCAATCCAAATATATTTTAAAAATAAATTTTCAATTTCTTCAAAAGGTCAGCACAAATTCTGACAAGAATTACATCAAATATGAATATCAATTTGGATATATTGACATTTTCTCACCATGCATTCCTCTAATCTCTGAATGCAAGATGGTTTTTCATTTATGCAAATCTTTAATATTATTCAGCAATGACTTAGAGTTTACAATGTGAAGATTTGTAGTTCATGGGTTCAATTTATTTCTAAATATTTTATCCTTTTTCATTCTACATAAGTGGAATTATCTTTTTAATTTTATTTGAACATATTTATTCCAACATATGGAATTGCAATTGATATTTATATTGATCTTATATCTGTAACGGTGCAGTAGTTGCTTATTAGTTATAATAATTTTTACTATACTCCATATCCAAGGCCATGTCATCTTAAAATAGATATAGCTTTATTTCCTTCCCATGTAAGATACTATTATTGCTTTTCCTTGCCTAGCAATCTGAACAGAAACTACAGTAAAATGTTGACTAGAAGTAGTTAAAGAGGTCATCTGTATCTTAGTCCTGAACTTGAGGGAAAATATTCAGTTTTTCATGATTAAGTATAACATTAGCTGTCTGTTTTTCATGGATAACCTTTATTGAGGTTGAGGATGATTCCTTCTACTTCTAGTTTGTTAAGTGTTTTTGTCATAAAGTGTTTGTTTTTGTCAATATTTGTCCTGTATCTATAGCAGTCAGAGCCTGTAGTCATACTACTGTGGAGTCTGATCCCATCAGATCTCAGAATCTAAGCAGGGGGCCTGGTTAGTACTTGGATGGGAGATTGCCTATGAAGGCCAGCTGCTGTAGGCTTGGGAGGACTCAGCAACCCACTCCCAAAAAATAACCAGCCATTGAAAACCCTATGAATGGCAGAGAAGCACTAATAATACTATTTTGTCTGTTGTGCACAGGGTCACTATGAGTCAAACACCAACTGAAGGGCACCTAACAACAGCAACAATAGAGGTCATGTTGTTTTTGTTTCTTATACTATTGCTATGGTGTATTACATTAATTGATTTTCAGATATTAGCCTAACTTTGCATTATTGAGATAAATAACACTTAGTCATTGGGTAAAATTATGTATGTTTCTAGATGCAACATGATAGTGCTCTATAGTGTATTTTTACATCCACATTCATAAAAAGATATTGACCTATGTTATCCTTTTTTTTCTTGGTTTTTAAATTTACTTTCATTTTTATTTTATAGTGCTGAAGATCAAACTCTGCTCTGAGCTACGCCCTCACCTCTCCTTAGGAGTGCTTTGGTATCAGGACAGTATTGGCCTCATAGAATGAAATTTAAAAATGTTCTCTCCACATCTATTCTCAGGAGGAGTATTTGGGAGATTGATGTTCTTCCTCAGAATTCAGTAATAAAGATATCTGTAACTGGGCTTGCCTTCATGAGTAGATTTTGGAGTTTTATTTTAAAGTGTTAATTAATCTCTTTACTCATTATCAGTCTATTAAGTCTGTCTTTCCTGACTCTTCCAATAATTCACAGTATTCCTTTAATCCTTCTTATTTATGTGAGGTAGCAGGAATATCCCATTTTATTATGTTATTTTATTTTATTTTATTTTACTATATTGCATTTTGAGACAGGATCTTGCTAAGTTGCACAGGCTGTCTTTGGCCTCAAACTTGTAATCCTCCTGCCTCTGCCTCTCAAGTCACTGGGTTTACAGGTGTGTGCCATAGTGCGCAGCTACCTGTTTTTATTTCTGACCCTAGTGATTTGAGAGTTATCTCTTCTTCTTGGTCAATCCTAATAAATGTTTGAAAATTTTGTTTTTAAAGACTTAAGTTTAATTTCATAAACTTTATTATTTTTTCCAATGTAGTTCATTAATTTCCACTGAAACTCTTTTTTCTTTGGCCTTTAGATTTAGTTTGATCTTCCTTGCTCAAGGTCTCAGGCCCAAAATTAGGGTATTAAGACTTTTTCTTCTTTCTTAATTTAGACATTTAAAGTATAAAAGAAAAAATTCAGTAAATATAGTCATGTCTATCTTAGTTGACTTGGTTTGCAATTCTAGAATCAGGCAGCAGGTTGAATCAGAAATGGTTTAGAGCATCACTTCACACATAGGTATGTTATATGTATTGTCAGAAAAAAGAAATGACATCCAGAAAACAGAATGAGGTCAGGACAGCCCAACTGGTTACTATCAGATATGTTAGTATCTGTCTTATTTGAAACTGGTTTGAGGAGTTAGCCATGTGTGATTGGCTAAGTCTCAGCCACTTGTTATAAGAGTTCAACAAAATATGCTTACAAATCAAGATAGGAAACAGTTCACTGTGTACAGAAAAATCTTAAAGCTGAATTGAAAACATATGGGGCTTTCAGCCACATTTAACAAAAGAACAATCTCCTCTTTAAGCACTGTCTTGGCAGAACCTGATAGGCTTTGGTGTGTTTTGATATGTGTGTCTTCATTTGCATTAATCTCACGATTTTATCTAATTTCTTCTTTGATTTCTTCTTTGGCTTACAGGTTGTTTACAGCATGCTTTTAGTTTCCACATATAGGTGAGCTTCTTTCTGTTACTGATATCTGGTTATATTACATTGCTATTGGAAAACATATCTGGTATTATTTTTATACTTTTAAACTTATTTTTATATGTTTTAAACATATTTTACAATATGATTAATCTTGGAGCATGTTCCATGAGCATAGCAGAAGAATGTAATTCTGAGATTATTCAATGGATGGTTCTACAGATGTCTGTTAGATTAGGTTGACTTATAGTGTAGAAAGGGGTTAGAGCTTAGCTCAGTTGGTAGAGTGCTGTTCTGAGCTCTCTGTGGCCCTAGATTCAATCCCCAGCACCACAACAATGGGAGAAGGACATGGTAGTCCACTTCCAAAGCAATCCCAAAGCAGTCAGCTATTGAAAACCCTATGAATAGCAGAGAAGCACTGACGTAGTGCCGGGCATGGCACAGTGTCAGGGAGTGTTTTGTTCTGTTGTACATAAGGTCGTTGTGAGTCAGACTCAACTTGATGGAACCTAACAATAGCAACAAATAGTATAGAAATCTTCTATTTCTTTATTGATCATCTTTCTAGTCATTCAATTCATCATCAAAGGAGATAGCAGACTCTCCAACTAATACTGTTTGTCTATCTTCTCTTCATTTCTGTCAGTTTTTGCTACAAACATTTTTGTGCTCTATTACTAGGAGGAATCATGGTTATAGTTGTTATATTTTCCTGAGGGATCATCACTTCCTTAGCTGGCACAATACAGGTAAGACGAAATCAGTACATCTATGTAGTGCAGAGTTGACTCAGTCAAGGTCAAGTACGCATGATGTGTGTGTTTACAGAACTCTGAGTACATCTTCAGCACTTATCTTTATTTATAGCCATCTAAATGCTTTCCATCCCTATTAGAATGTGCAGCCTTTGAAAATAGGGCTATGTAAATTGTCTTTGCAAGTATAAGGGCCTTATTCCATGGCATTTTTGATCAAAATAGTATTCATTGAGTCAATTATTGGATCTTGAAGATTGGTCCTGACTTGACAGCACCCAACAAGAATTGTAAAGTAAAGAAAGAATGTGTTGTATTTGAGGACAATTATAATCCAGACTTTTCAGCCTTTGACTATGTGCCAGTAACACAATGACCTTCCTCTGTAGTTAAAGACAGAGGTGATCAAACAATTATTTCTGTGGTGTCCTGATGCAGGCTCAGAACTAGTCAGGATATCTGTTTTGTAACTACTTCTCAATCATTGCTCACATGAAGAAATCACTGAACCTGGCCAACCCTCAATTTCTTCAATAGTCAATGCATGTTTTTATCTCCCAAGATAATTTTGAAGAAAAAAAAGAGGTAAAAGATATTAATGTATTACAAAATGCTTAAATGTGAGATACATGTCTATTGAGAGGCTGAAATGAACCTTTGTCTTTGCAACTTACAAGCTACAAAGCATTGATCAAGTTATCTTTGAATTTTATCTCCTCATCTATAAAATAACAATGGTCAACATTTAAAGTACATGTGGTATACTTTCTGTCACACTGACTTGTAGAAGATAACACTTAAATAAGAGCCACCATTATTATTGAAACTGCCTTAATTACATGACATTTCTTAGATGTCCTGGAATTCTAATGCTATAAAGCACATTACTGTCACAAAAAGAAAACTTCAGCAAAGGGTTAAGTTTTTAAAAATCACACTAAAAATGCTACTTTTATACAAGGCTAAAGGCCAGGACTTCCATTTGTGTCTCTTTTTAAAAATAAAAATGCTATGTACATGAGTAGAGGAAATGTTACAAATAAGGAGTTTAAAATAATTTTAAAAGATATTTTAAAATATTCTACTAAAAAGCATGTGTTTTCAAAGGCATATCAGTGATTCTGACAATTACTAAAACTAGAGGCACTCTCCTACCAAGTAAACATAGAAAAAACTTACAAAATACTCATGACTTCTTTGGATAATCCAGATAAGGTGTTGTGAGGTGAAGTTAGCTAATTGAATAGCTTGAAAATATTAGGAATGTATATAATTGGCCTCAATCAAAGTGTCTCAAAACCATGTTTCTTGCTCGCTGCCAAAGCAACCTGTCTCTGAACACACGAGATGGCAGTATACAGCATTAGTTTGCTCAGAAAATTGTCTTGTGCCCCCTGATGTCCAAGACAATGAGTGTTTTTTCTCCCACCCTGTCAAGGTCCTGGAAGCTCATACACAAATGTTCAGAGCAGCCTCTGCTCCCTCCACTCCCCTCCATGTTCTATAGGAGCGGCAGGGGTGACTTCTGCAATACAAATTAAATGGGGCATGATGACTTCTGGAACTGAACTCTTTACAGATGTGCTTGGCATGACACAAATCTAGGCAGAAAATGTTAAGTCTCTGTCATCCCTAAGTATCTCCCCAAAAAAGTAATTAATTGTAAGAATCAATGCATCAGAAATTACTTTAAATTAGACTGTCATTTTTAAGAAGAATCAGTGCTATTTCCAACTTCCACGTTGGAGTTCCTGCTCAGTTGTCACCAGCAGGAGGTGGTAGAGCACAGAAGGTGTCAAGGCAGAGTCTGGCTCTAACCTCCCAGTGTGAATCTCAGCCCTCTGCTCACTGTTGGTGAGAACTCACAGAACTCACACTATGTTAGTTGTTAGGTGCCATCAAGTCTGGCCTGACTCATAGCGACCCTCATAGGGTTTTCAATGGCTGATTGTTTTGGGATTGATTTGGGAGTGGATTGCCACATCCTTCTCCCATTTTTTCAGTGCTAGGGATCAAATTTCGGTCCTCAGAGTGCAGTGCTACACTCTACCAACTGAGCTAAACACAGCCTCTGCATATTTTCATATGCAATGTAAAAAGTCTAGGTTCCATAAGGTATTTTCTGCCTGAGGAATATTTACAGTATGAACTTCAGTCATACCCCACTAAGCATGAGCATGTCTGGCTACTTTCTTATGTAAACAACTATTAGTTTCTTTGGTCCCTGCTAGAGTCTGGGAGATGCACATTAGCAAGGCTGCTGTGTACATGAAAGGCTTGTGTAGTGCACACATCTAGGGATTTTCATGCCTATAAATGCGTCCCTCTTTTCCACTGCAGAAAAAACCATCCATTGTTGAATAAAGACACACAGAGAGACCAAAGTACATCTGGAAACCTGAGGAGACCCCGGACTTGGTGGTCGGCACAGGCAGCTGTTTCTCCTTTACAGACAAATGCCCTAGACACAGCAGAATTTAGATCTCACATGCACACATGCAAATACATACACACATATTAGCAAATGACAATTGACACTAACAGTAAGGGCAGCAGAGAATTAAGCAAATGATAATAACTATTCATTACTGGGCAGCTATGAGAATCAGATACTGAGCTACGTAATCCATTGGTTGTATATCAGTCACTGGTACAGACACTGATTCCAAGAGCTAAAAACTCCCCAGAGTGTACTGGTAAATAATGGGGTAGTTATAAGCTTGGCCCCACAGAATCCAAGGCCCACTCTGAAATGCCACGCAGCTCCTCAGCAGATCGTAAATATCCATGAGATGACTGCCTGACACCTCAGTCTTTAATTTTGCATGTGATTTGTGAAGCTTGACCTATATTCTCAATGTCTTAAGTGTCAGCCATAAGCCATATTTTCTCATGCTATCCCAGTCTACAGCACACTTTGGGGTATGTATACTGATCAAGCACATTCATCCAATTACGGAGTCCAGGGAAGGTAAGGATGAAAACAAGAAGCATCAGATGTAAAAGACCATGAAAAACAGGAAGGCGTGAAGGTGCTAAATAAGAAACAACTTGTATTTATGACAAAAGTCAACATATCGAAAGCTCTTTTTACCAACCACAGTGTATTTTCAAGGAATAAATCAATAGGAAATGCTGTAAAATACAATTTTGAGAAGATATTGAAGTGTTCAATATCTAACCAAGCCTGGCAGAAGATATTATTTCCCGTTTGCAGTTTTATGAGACTTTTCCTTCCTCGAGTAGAATAATGGGAAGAAATGAAAGCACTGTTTTCTCATTTTTTCCCATTTGGAATGCTTTTTGGGTGATACTGCAAATGCCGATTCCCATGTTTTCCATTTAAATCTTCATTTTACCCCCTTTGGAAATATCCTTTACTAAGCTACACTTCAACATCAACCTTTCCTGAGATACCAATTGTGAGTTTTGAGAACACTCACAATTTATCAGGTGAGGGACGTCTGTGAAAGAACCTTGAATGTTCTGCAAATGTGCCGCTTCTTGTCAATTTGCAGAATGTAGTTAGATGATGTCACCTGTGCCAGATGACACCCTCAGTAATCACAGCACTGGCGGGACAGGCTAGCACCAGAACATTATGCTCCTGTTCATGACACCATGCAAGCTCTTTGGTGATCAGCTCCTACATATGAAAGACACAGAAAAGATAGTGATGGCCTGCTCAAAAAATGTTTTGTGCCAAACACCCATTTACTGTTCTGACTTGTTAATTCTACTTGATTCCAGTGAAAAGGTATTTACTAGTGTAAAGAGAAACAATTGGACCATAGCATCTGCTGTGCTGATTTAGCAAAAGAGGCTCTCACTCACATGTGCAGCCTTGCAAAGAATAATGCTTCTCAATCCCTCCTCCTATCTATTCTAAAAGTCCTCTTGGTGACCTTTTCTTCTCTTGCCAATTTTGGCCATGAAGGAAGATCATTATGTCAGCAAGACACCACAATTGCTGGGCTTTCAGGCAATTTACATATTGGACATTTGTTCGTTCATTCAGCAGATATCATTTGAGGGAGTGTCTACTGAGTGCTTGTTATGTTCCAGGCACTGTTACAGGTATTGTGGATGCAGAGGGAAGTGAGAAATGAAACATACCATATTTTATGGCAATGAATAAAAGAGGGATAGTATCTTAACAAACAAAAATGAATAAGCATAAATAAACAAGGGAAAAGAAATATTTATTCACTGGCAGTGCTATATAAGGAACTGAAATAGAGTGATGTAATCAGGAGACCAGACAGCTACTTCAGACTGTTCAAAAGTTACTTCCTGGACTGTTCATGTTTAAACAGGGGCTGACAAGCACATTCTTAAGAAAGACATTGCTAAGCAGAGGGGACATCTAGTGCTTGTGTCCATAGGTGTCCCAAGACTAGTTTTAACTTCTCTTTGACGCAGTTTCCTCCTCTCTAAGAGAGTTAATACCCAGGGTGGTTGTGAGAGAATATTAATTAATGCATATAATACAGCAGCCTCTGTCACAAGGAGAGATAACTAACATTAGCCAATGCTGATTTATAGTAATTATAACTATGACTTTTCTCTTGTGGTTCAAATTTCCTTCAAAGAATTTATAATACCAGGTCAAATAGGTAAATGATGTGGATTCACAAATGCAGTTTATTTTGATAGCCTGTAACTACAAGAGAGAGGAAGACAACAGATGTCCACTACTCAGGAAATTCTAGCATTCAAGGGCTGAAAAATACCCTATTTAATTACTGCAGTTGTCCACTGCTTTTCAGTCTTACCATTTACCACTGTACAAGTGCTTCTTCAACTGCTCTTCTATTTTCCTTTGATTGTACCTTACTAGCATGACACATGCATTTCTAATTTTAATGACATTAAAATGATATGTTGTTGTTTGGTGCCATTGAGTTGGTATCCAACCCATAGCAACCCTACATACAACAAGTGAAACACTATTGTCAGTGCTTCTCTGTTATTCATAGGGTTTTCAATGGCTGATTGTTTTGAGGAGTGAGTTGCTGGGTTCTTCTCCCAAGCCTACAGCACCAGTTGTTCCCAGGCATTCTCTTATCCAGGTCTGACCCTACCTAACTTCTGAGATATGACAGGATTGGATGGCCCAGTGGTATGGCTGCAGGTGTAAAATGCCATTGTTGTTGTTGTTAGGTGCCATCAAGTCGGTATCCGACTCATAGCAACCCTCATAGGGTTTTCAAGGGCTGACTGTTTCGGGATTGCCTTGGGAGTGGATTGCCAGGTCCTTCTCCCATTTTTGTGGTGCTGGGAATTGAACTCAGGACCTCAGAGACTGCAGCGCAGCACTTTACCAACTGAGCTAAATCCCCTGCAGCTGTAGTCTGTGGCATCCAATCCCATCAGATTTTGGAAGCTAAGCAGGGTCAGGCCTGGTTAGTACTTGGATGGGAGACCTCCTGGGAATACCAGGTGCTGCAGGCTTGGGAGACGGACCCAGCAACACACTCCCAAAAATCAATCCGCAATTGAAAACCCTATAAACAGCAGAGAAGCACTGACAATAGTGTTTCTCCTGTTGTACATAGGGTTGCTATGGGTCGGATACCAACTCGATGGTACCTGACAACAAGAACAAATGATGTTAGTCTTAAAATGACATAGAAGCACTCAAATTGTGGCAAGTTAGAGTTCTCCTAAATTCACCAACTGCATAGGTTATATTATAAATCTTATCATTGTGCTACAAAACCTCTAACAGTACCTTCCATATGCCAGGTCTCATTGTAAAACATCTCCTCCAAGGCAATAGATTTCCCTTTCATTCCACATTATGTAACATTCCCTGTTGTCATATTCATCATTCTAATTTTCTCAACTCCTCTCAACTTTCCCATCTTCCCTTCAATAAATGCTTCCCCATCAAGCCTGTTTAAATAGTTTCTTCACTGATTCTCCTTCCTGTGTTACAAATTGTGTTAGTAAGCTTTCTGTCACTGTAACAAATACCTGACAGAATTAACTAGGAAAGGGAAGAAGTTTGTTTTGGTTCATGGTTTCAGAGGTTCCAGGCCAGGTTGTGTCCATCACTTTGCATGAGTTCACCTCATTGCAAGGACTTGAGACAAAGAAGAAGGAGCTGGGGTCTGTCCCAGAATCCCCCTCAAGGGTTCATCCCCAGTACCCAAAGGCTTCACCTGCCAAAAGTTCCACCCTTCCCAACAGCACATGCTGGGAATGAAGCCTTTACCACGTGGACCTCTGGGAGACCTCAGATCCAAACTATAACAAAAGTTCTAAGTTCAAGAGTTCTAGAGAACATCAGTCATTTAGGATTTCCCTAGAGCAAACACCTAAATATAGACACAATTGGAGGTAATCTTTCAATGCAAAGATGACAAATATGATCAAGGTACTTAGTGTGCATATATAAAAATGTCATAATAAGCTCATTGTTTTGTACATTTAACATATGCTAATAAAAAATGAGGGCTGGGATTTAGCTCAGTTGATATAGAACTGCTCTGCAGTCTTTGAGGTCCTGAGTTTGATTCCCAGCACCGCAAAAGTGGGAGAAGGGCAGGACGTGGCAATCCACTCCCCAGGCAATCCTGAAAAAATCAGCCATTAAAAACCCTATTAGGGTCACTATAAGTTGGACATGACTCAGCAGCACCTAACAACAACAACAACAATAAAAAATGAATATATTTCCAAAGACTAAAAGCAAAACAATAAAGAAAATAATTTTAATAATAATTTGTTGTTGTTGTTAGGTGCCGTCGAGTCAGTATCTGAAAACCCTCATAGGGTTTTCAATGGCAGACTGTTTCAGGATTGCCTTGGGAGTGGATTGCCAGGTCCTTCTCCCAAATAATTTAACCCACACTAAATTATAAAAGTTATGTTACATGTACTAAAAACTGTCTTAATTATAGTTCATACGCAATGAAATTCTTCTTCCTTGTAAACTGGTTATGGCCCACAGCCAACCATCTACCAAAGTCAGAGGTAATTTGCCTAATTGGACATTATTAAGCAAACAGGAAAGAGAGTATGGTGCCATCACAATAACCATGACATAAACGTACAATTTATAGCCACCTTAGGATGGAAAAATGAGCAGAAGGGACTCCAGTGAAGAGCAGAAAGCCAAACTATCTGCTCCAGATTCACAGAGCTGTGGAGGCCAAGAGCCGAGAGATGGAGAGCAGGCCAGGTGATCTGACTCCTGCAGCCACTTTATCATCAGCGTTTTGTACAACATAATCTCTAGAAGTTGTTAGAGTAAATTGTACTCTGTTTGGAAACACAATGATAATTAGGAAATATGAGGCTCTTAGTTCAAAGCTGTGAAGGATGAGAAGTTAAAAGTTATAGGCCAGCCTTGGTTCCATGCAGTCCTGAGTGCACTAGGAAGACCATATACTCCTTCATCAGGCTCACGCAGTGAAGGGTGAGCTCTTCCTGAAAGAAAGTACCATTTTAAAGTATTTTTAAAGAATGTAAGCATGCAAAGAGAACTTATTAATTATGCAAAATGGCAGGAAGATGTCAATTGAAATCAGAGGAAAGATAAATAATAGAAAAAAGCTCAAGTTTCCTATGACTCCACATGTGAGCTACCAATAACTTTAATGTGATATGTTGAGTACACTTCAAAATAGAGCTTTCACAATAGATTATACATACTGGAGAGCAGGTTTTGAGAAGTGAAAGATAGGTTAATGGAAATGACAAACTGAGGCACACAGAAAAAAGACACATTAAGTGGGAGAGCATTAGAGGTGAACAGGACACAGTTAACATGTCTAACACAGGCTTGATGTGGGTCTCAGAAGGAAAATGACTACTAGGTTTTAAATATTCATCCTTATTAATTCTGTCCTTAATATTCAAACAAGATGTCTGGACTAGAGATGTACTGGCAGGTAAATAATAAGTTCATGCCCTCTCTTTCAGCAGCCCTTGCCCTGGGAAAATGCAGGCATAGGCAGATGTGAAGAACATTCCTCTGCAGAAGCAGTAGTAAAAGTGGCAGCTGACTTATCAGTTGAAATGAGGAGAGTCAGAGCAGTATAATGATATCCTTAAAGCAGTAAGAAAGATAACTTCTCAACCCAGAAATGTATATCACATTTACAAAGTGGCAGGATATAAAATTAATACCCCCAAATCAGTAGCCTTCCTTTACACCAACTGTGAGCAGGAAGAGAAGGAAATTAAAACTACAATCATTTTCACAATAACCCACCAAAAACATAAATATTTAGGAATCAATCTAACCAAAGATCCTGCAGATCTCTACAAGGGAAACTTCAAAACATTAAAGAAAAATGGCTATACTACCAAAAGCAATCTATAGACTTAATGCAATCCCCATTAAAATTTCAATGACAGACTTTACAGAAATAGAAAAAATGATCCAAAACTTTACATAGAAACACAAAAGACTACATATAACCAAAATACTCTTAAGCTGTAAAACTATTGAAGGTGGGATCACAATCCCTGACTTAAAACTATACTAAAGGGCTATAGTAGCAAAAACAGCTTGGTACTGGCACAAAAATAGGCCTGAAGACCAATGGAATAGAATAGAGGATCCGGAGATACACCAACACATCTATAGCCACCTGATTTTTGACAAAGGAGCAAAGAAGGCAAATTGATGAAAGAATAGCCTTTTAAATAAATGGTTCTGGGAAACTTGTTATCCACTTGCAGAAAAATGCAAACAGACCTGCCTCTCTCAATATGCATAAGAGTTCATTCAAAATGAAAAAAAGACCTCAACATAAAATCAGAAACCTTAAAATTACTAGAAGAAAAGATAGCCAATACGCTCCAACATAAAGGCATAGGGAAGCATTTCCTTAATAAGACTCCAGTTGCTCAGAAAATTGCAACAAGAATAAATAAATGGGATTACATGAAATTAAAAAGCTTCTCTACAGCACATGAAATAATCAACAGAGTTAAGGAAGTCCCCACTGAATGGAAGAAAACCCTCACATCCTATATGTCACACAAGGGACTAATTTCTAGAATTTACAAAGAACTCAAGAAAGCAACTCCCAAGAAAACAAATAATCCAATACACAAGTGGACAAAGGAACTGAATAGACAGTTCTCAAATGAAGAAGCTTGTAAGGCCATAAAACACATGAAAAAAATGTTCAATATCCCTAGCCATTAGGAAAATGCAAATCAAAACAACTTCACCTTACTCCGGTAAGAATGGCCAAGATCAATAAAACAAATAACAACATGCTGGCAAGGTTGTGGAGAAAAGGGCACCCTCTTACACTGTTGTTGGGGCTATAAATTT
Organism: Pedetes capensis; assembly: GCA_007922755.1. Lineage (NCBI taxonomy): Eukaryota > Metazoa > Chordata > Mammalia > Rodentia > Pedetidae > Pedetes > Pedetes capensis. The sequence continues at coordinate 31,393 of VMDO01009438.1, read as the reverse complement.
CCACTTTGGAAATCAATATAGAGATACCTCAGAAAACTAAAAATAGAATTTCCAGATGACCCAGTTATACCTATACTGGGAATATACCCAAAGGGACATGTGTCATCATACAACAGAGACACCTGCAACTCCATATTCAATGCAGCACTTTTCACAATAGCAAGGATATGGAATAAACCAAAGTACCCATCAACAGAAGAATGGATAAAAAAATGATGGTACTTATACACAATGGAATACTACTCAGCAATTTAAAATGAAATAATGTCATTTGCAGCAAAATGGATGGAATTGAAGAACATCATCTTAAGTGAAGGAACACAAGCCCAAAAGGAGAAATATCGTATGCTCTCACTCATATGTGGGAACTGAATCAAACTTAAAGGAAGGAAAAAATCCTATACATAAATTGAAACATAATAAAAAGTTCAAGTAAACTTAGCATAGAAGGGATAATTTGAGGAGTGGTAAGAAGGAAGAAGGGATCTAGCAGAGTAAAGTGATGATTGGAGAAGACAGGAGGGGGAGGAGAGTCAATGGAGAGGGATGAAGGAGGAGATGTCAATCTCAATGTAAACAGCACAACTGTATGTGTACGTTGGAAAAAAGAAGAAGATAGAAAAAATAAAACCTACTAGAAAAGCTAAAATAAAAATAATAATAATAGTAATAATACCAAAGGCTGGAAATAATGTAAATGGACTAGATCACTCATCTAATGCTGCTGGAAATGTAAAAAGGTACATTACCATAGGAAAAAGTGTGGACTTATATCAAAATTGGGATGCATGTGTATAGATAAATATTCTCACAAAAAGACATGCAAGTAGAAAGGAGACCTTTGGCGGGGGGACAGGGGAGGAGGGTCATGAGATGGTAATGGGAAAGTTATGTGAGCAATGTACAATGAAATGTATATATGGAATGTCATAATAAAACTCATAAGTTGTACATTAAAAATCATCAATAAAAAATCCCTCAAAAATGAATGTGAAAAACTACTTTTAAGCAAACAAAAGCTGTGCAAATTCAGTGCCCAAAAACCTTGAAATTAAAGAAATTTCAAGAGGAATATTTTGCACTGTTAGAATGTAACTCCAGAGTAAAATAATCAGTTTCAGAAATTAATACACAAGTTAGAAGGAATATGTTATGGTCAGGGTAAAAAATGTCCCCTAAAGGTCATGTTTGAATGTTTAGTCCCCAGCTAGGGGCACTGTCCTGAGAGGCTGTGGACCTCTCAAGGGTAACTGAGCTTCACAGAAGTGGTTAACATGAGGTGGGTGGGCCTTTGGAAGTTTTTATCTGGACCTATGGGTCAGGTTGTACTCTCTCTGCTTTCTGCTTCCTGATCACCAAGATGTGAGATCCTCTGCCATGGGCCTTGCCACCTGCCAATGCTATGCCTGCGACACTACCATTGATCCTCTGTGAGACCCCAATAAGTCTTCTCTACCATAGATTTGTTTCCATCGGTTTCTCTGCCACATGAATGCACCAGCTGACTAACACAGAGCAAGTATGGATGAATGCAAAAGAAAAGTAGCCAAATACTGACTTTTTCTTGTTGTTGCTAGGTGCCGTCGAGTCGGTATCCAACTCATAGTGACCCTATGTACAACAGGCTAAACACTATTGTCAGTGCTTCTCTGCTATTCATAGGGTTTTCAATGGCGGATTGATTTTTGGGAGGGGGTTGTCAGGTAATTCTCCCAAGCCTACAGCACTGGTATTCCCAGGTGGTCTCCCATTCAGGCACTAACCAGGCCTGACCCTGCTTAGCTTCTGAGATCTGAGGGGATCAGGAGCCACAGTGCTATGGTTGCAGGCAAATATTGACTTGTATTTCAATAATAGCAATATGTGTGAACTTAAAATTATATAAACTTCTTCTGTTTATTCTCTTCAAATGGAAAATAATAATTGTATGTACTTATGGTGTACAATATGATAATGTTTTAAAATCTGTATACATAATGAAGTGGCTGAATAAAGCTAAATTAACATGTGAATTATTTCCCATATTTACTATCTTTTTGTGTGGTGGGAACATTTAAGGTCTAGATTCTTAGCAATTTTCCTTTTTGTGTGTGTGTGTGTGTGGTACTGGGGGTTGAACCTAGGGCCTCACGCTTGCATGTTTTGCAAGTGCTGGACCACTGAGATGCACCCCCCAGCCCATTTTTTTAGATTTTGAGATAGGGTCTCGCTAAATTATACAGACTGCATCTGGCCTTGAACTTGTGATCCTGCTGCCTCTGCCTCCCAAGCCCCTGGGATTACAGGTGTGTGCCACTGTGCCAGCTGATTCTTAGCAATTTTCAGATCCATAATATATTGTTATTAACTATAGTCACTATGTTGTACAATACACCTTTTGAAATTATTCGTTCTACCTATCTGAAATTTTGTAGCTTTAACCAACCTCACCCCAATCCTTGCTCCTTAGCCCACCATGTAGCTCCTGATAACTGCCATTCTACTATTTGTTTCTACGAATTCAATTTTTTTATACTCCACATATAAGTGACATAATGTGATATTTGTCTTTTTGTGCCTGACTTTATTTTGTTTAAAAAAAGTCTTCTGGGCTCATCTATATTGTCATAAATGACAAGATTTTCTTCTTTTTAAAGCTAATTAGAATTCCGTTATTTATTTATTCTACATTCACTTTATGTATATTATGGTTTGAATCTAAAATGTCCCAGAAGTTCACGTGTTTGGATGTTTGGTTCCCAGGTGGTGGTACTGTTTTGGAAGGCTGTGGAAACTGAAAAGGTAGGCCTCAGTTTGCAGAGGTGGGTCACTTGTGAGGCAACCTTTGGAGGTGTTACCTGAATCCATGGTTCTGGTGAGTTCTCTACTGTTTGATCGCAATGATGTGAGCTTCTCTACCACAGGCCCTGCCATCTGTTCCATCTCATGCCTATCCTGCCTCTACAGACTGAAATCCTCTGAACTGTGAGTCTCAATAAATCCTCCCTCCCATAAGTGTGGTTTTGTCTTATATTTTGTCACAGCAATGCACAAACTGACATCATACATCTGTTGATGAGGACGTAGGTTTATTCATATCTTGGCTATTATGAATAGTGTTACAATTAGCCTGGAAATGCAATTATCTCTCTGAAATAGTTATTCAAATTTTTTTGGATATACACTCACAAGTGGGATTGATGGGCAATATGGTAGTTCTACTTTTAATTTTCTGAAGAATCTCACTAGTGTTTTCTACAAAGTCTGAACTAATCGACTAATGCCTGTGGCATCCTATCCCATCAGATGTCAGAAGCTAAGCAAGGTTGGGCTTAGTTAGTACTTGGAGAGTACTAACTTGGGGAGATGGCCTGGGAATTCCAGGTGTCGTAGGCTTGGGAGAAGGACCTGGCAACCCACTCCCAAAAGACTCAGCCATTGAAAACCCTATGAATAGGAGAGAAGCACTGACATAGTGCTGGGTATGGCACAATGAGAGTGTTTTGTCTGTTGTATTTAAGAGTCACTGTGAGCTAGATCCAACTAGATAGCACCTAACAGTAACAACAACCAACAGTTTGCATGGGTTCCGTTTTCTCCACATTTTTGCCAACACTTGTTATCTCTGATCTTTTAAATAATAGCCATTTTAACAGGTCTAAGGTGGTGAAACTTATTGTGATTTTATTTGCTTTTTCTAATGATCAGCATTTTTTACTACATTTGTTGTCCATTTGTAAGTGTTCTTTTGAAAACTCTCTAGTCAGGTCCTTGATTCATTTTTTTACAGGAACTATTTGGAGTTTTTTGTTTTGTTTTGTGTTTTTGATTCATTTTTGTTTTGTTTTACTATTTAATTGTTGGGGTTTCTTATATATCATGTATACTAATGCCTTTTGGAAATACTGCTTGAGAATGTTGCTCCCTGTTTCTTAGGCGTTTCTTCACACCACTGATTGTTTCCTTCATGTGTCAAAGCTTCCTAGTTTGATTTAGTACCATTTGTCTATTTTTGCTTTTTTTTCTTGTACTTTTGGCATCAGAATGATCAAGAATTATTCCCTAGACCAATGTCATGAGCTTTTCTACTTATGTTTTCTTCTAATAATTTCAAGTTTCAGGTCTTATGTTTAAGTCACTAATCCATTTTGAGCTTATTTTTTATGTTATGAGAAAAAATTATGTAAAACTTAAATTCATGATATTAAATAAAAGTTGGAAGGAAATTAATGGCATTAGAATGCTATAAAGTACTGGCATTATTTGAGAAGTAATTAAATAAACTTCCTTCTGTATTAAAAATTAAGATTACATATTTTTATAATGCTATATATACAATATATATAATATATTATGTAATATATTATATATATTAAGATACAATCTCACTCTGGTAACTGTAAATAAATGAGTAAAGGAAAATATGGCATGTTGTTAAAAAGAGAAAATGCAATAAAACATCTCCTGTGTCCAAAAAACAACATAGTCAGAGTGAAAAAGAAATGTAAATGATGGGTAAAACAGGAAACAGTTAAAATTCACCTAATTTTTACCCATATATTTACACTAAATACAAATGTTTAAGTTATTCAATTAAAGACAGAGATTATCAGGCTAGATATAGCTGAGAATGGTGGATATCAACCTTTACCGTTTTCTTGAACACAAGGCCAGTTTCTATCTTCCACCCTTGCATGTTTGCTGGGAGGCCCCCTTTGAGAATAGCCTCCTATCTTACCCATGTAAGGAATAATCTTCATAATGACTCCACATGTTAATTTAGTTTTGTTCAGCCACTTCATTATGTATGTTTAAGATTTTAAAGCATATTATACACCATAAGTACATACAATTATTTTCTAATTGAAGAGAATAAACAGAAAAAGGTTATAAAATTTTAAGTTCACACATATTGCTATTATTGAATTCCAAGTCAATAATTGGCTAATTTTCTTTTACATTTATCCATACCTGCTCTATATTAGTCAGCTGGTACATCCCTGTGTTGGAGAAACTGATCAAAACAAATCTATGGTAGAAAAGACTTATTGGGATCTCATAGTCAGAAGATCAATGGTGGGGTGACAGGCATAGCATTGGCAGGTGGCAGGGCCCATGGCAGAGAACCTCACATCTTGGTGATCAGGAAGCAGTAAGCAGAGAAAGTACAACCTGACCCATAGGTCCAGATAAAAACTTCCAAAGGCCCACCCCCTGTGACCTACTTCTGCAAAGCTCAGTAAATGATCAACCCACCTTTGTGAAACCCTTCACCTTTTGGAATATAGAAACTACTTCTGTGGTGGGCATCCTTTCTGTCTGCTGAATTAAACTCAAGTTACCAAAAGTGGCTTCCTCTCCCTAAATTGCCAATTTCCCAGCAATGATGGATAAACGACTACTGAAATAAACTAGGTATGTTCACTCCTTGTTCCAGGATCTTCCCAGGAAGTCCAAACTATATTATAACATAAAAGCATGAAATCTATATGATGCAGACATGAAATAGACTTTAAAGATAAAAGAATGGAAAATGCAACAAAAGCACTTTAAATCTTGTGTGACTATTCTGCCATACTAAAAAGTGAACTCTAAGGTGAGAAGGTTGTCAAAAAATAAACTAGGACCTTTCTCAACCAAAGCCTGTGTAATATACTTTTTAAAAGATAGATATGATAATTATAAATCTGTATGATATAATTTCAAAATAAATAAGATAAAAATTAGATATTTGAAAGGAGTAGGGATTGTACCCATAAGCATTGCATGAGATTTTAATATATGTCAAAGCAATTGAGAAAATTAATGAACAAGAAACCAGTCCTTACTGATATAGAGTCCAACACAATTAGGAAATTGCATAATGCATTAAGAGATTGTGCAGCATAACTATGAGTACAAAATTAAGAGATGTAGAATACAGCAATGAATAATGACAGGATTTATAGTCTTTTGGAGTTTTTTTTAAATGACCATATGCTGAGCCATAAACAGAGGATCAATAAATTTTTAAGGATTCCTTTCATCAGAATATGTCCTCTAATTAGAGTTAAACTAGAAGTTAATAGCAAAAATAAAACAGTAGATATCCCAAACTTGTTAAATATTAAATAATGCTTTTGTAAATAATTTATAAATCACAGCAAGAATTTATAAAACATAATGGAAATTATATTTTTTCAGGCAAATTATAATAAGAGCACAACATACCAAAGTTGTTACATGCAACTAAAAAACAACACTTTAGTGAGAAATTTGTTGTGTTAAATGAATATGTTGGTCTTGAGGAGGAGCAAATGTTGAAGCTGGGGCAAGGGTAGGGGAAATAATGTGGAAAGGATAAAGAGGGAGAGGGTAATCTCAAAATAGATGATGCAACAATATAAATACATGGGGAGAAAAGAAGAATATAAACCGAAATTGCATACAATTATTTTTACTATATATTAGTCAAAAGATTCTATAAGATATGCAAGTTGATGAAAGTGTAACCAAAAGTGATAGCTGCATAATGGAAATAGCTAAAGCCTTATTACTGAGTACCCCATCAATGTTTAGAAATAAAGAGGATATAATAAAAATACATATAATTGGTGGAAAAGACTAACAATAAATCTCCATGTTAAAAAGTTGTTGTTAGGTGCCATCAAGTCAGGTCTGACTCATGGAGACGCTCATAGGGTTTTCAATGGCTGATTGTTTCAGGAGGGGATTGCCATATCCTTCACCCGTTTTTGAGGTGTTGGGGATCAAACCTGGGTCTTCAGAGATTGCAGAGTAGCGCTCTACCAACTGAGCTAAACCTCAGCCCCATTATAAAGTTAAAAAAGAAAAGTAAGTCTAACACAAAGTGGAAAAGTTATTAATACAGATAAGAACAGACATTTGTGAAATGGAAAACATATATGTTTCAGGGAAAATAAAAGACAAAGGTTGATTATTCAGAACAATCAATAATATTCACAAGATGGGTAAGAAAAATGAGATGGAAACTATTTAACAGCACAAGGATTGAGAAAAAAGACATCACTGCAGACCTTCATGATGACATCTATGCCAGGGATCTGACAATTTATATGCCATGAAAAAACCACAACTTACAAAAACCAGTAGAAAGGAGAAATGTGAAATCTAAATACTCTTATTCCAGACCATTCTTGTAAACACTTCTTCACAGAGAACATTAGGTCTGAGTGGCTAGGCCAATGAATTCCTTCAAAAAATTAAAGAAATAGTCTTGATCTTTCACAATCTCATAGAAGATATCTGAAGATCCCTTATGAGGTCAGTATATCCCTGAAAGCACAGAAAAGGAATATTTACAAATCCGTTTATCTTGTGATATAAATCTCCAAAACCAATTGCAAATTATATATAATAATAATAATATAATATATAAAATGATACTATATACTGATTAAATGGGCTTATTTCTCTAAAACAAGGGTGACTTTAAATAGCCAAATCAATCAATAATAACATCACATTCACAAATAAACAGGAAAAATCACACACACATGAAAAAATTTAATATTCAACCATAAGAAAAATATTAAAATATGGGAATAGAAAGAAACCTCCTTAAAATTGATAAAGATTAAAAACTTGAGGCTGGACTTTGTTTTGTTACATCAAAATACAACTATAAAAATATTACAAAGAAATCATTTTCAGATTCACCAGTTGTCCTTGGGTTTGTGCCCAAGGAGATATGTTGTGATATCGATTTTTTAGGAGGTGGGGTTGGTGTTTTTGTTTTTTGAGACAGAGTCTCACTGTGTAGCCCAGACAGACCTCCAGCTCTGGATTCTCCTGCCTCAGCCTCCAGAGTGCTAGGACTTCAGGCATGCTCTATGGCTCCTGAGGAGTACACTTATACTGTGAGTATCTATTTTTTCTGTGCCTTGCTATTTTATTTCTTTTGTTTTCTATGTTCCCCCACAATCCCTTTTCAGAATGAAGGACTTTCTCTATGGGGGCTCGGGGGACTTTGAGCACATGTCCTCAGCCATTTGTACACCACAGGGATGGTCTCATATAGAGAGTTGCCACCCTCCCGTAAAGCCTGCCTGGTGTGGCCACACGGACGGAGGGAACAACCAACCTGCACGGTGAACAGCCATCCTCGCTCTCCAGCTGAAGCAACTGTGAAGAGTCCTGGGCATGAACAAGATCCCTGAAGGCTGGCAGAGCCTCCTCTGAGAAGACTCCAGAACATACTTCATCTGCCTTTGCTCAGTTCTTCCTCTCTGCTCCCAAGAGCACTTCCTGGGGTAGCTCCTATGAGTCCCTATTTCAGTTGGCTTCTTGGAGAGCCTAGAAGGTGGCATCTTAGGGTTTCTTGAGCAATTGTCTAATAGTCCACAGAAATTAAATACCATATCTCTCCTCTCTCCATTTTACATACTTAAACTTCTTTTCCTCTATAACACCAAAATATCAAACCTCGCCTTAGCTATTAGTTTAATATTCCTTTGGGTTATTCTCTTAGAGCACACAGCCAAGTGTGGAATAACTGGATCACAATGTGTTTCTGTATATATACACAGAAATTACATGGTCATGTGAATTATTTATTTTTCCAAATATATAATTTTGCCATTTTATAACAAACAATTTGCAAATCTATAACAGATTTTTCAATCTATTTGCACAACATCTTTCCTAGCACCTGACATAATGGGGTATCATGATTTTATTTAAAATGAAGAAATATAAAATGGAACCTCAGTTTTCTTTTAATATGAAATTGTAGTTACTAGTAATAGTGATTTTAAAATATATTGCTCTCTTTATAAAATCATTATCAAACAGGACAGAAATAAGTACAACATGAATGTTATATCTCATTGTTTTTATAAATTTTCTCCTGAAAGATTAGAAAAGCCTAGTTTTCTATACAGCTGTTTTCCTAGAAGTTAACGTTACATAACCCCATATGTAAATTGTTGTTGTTAGATGCCATCAAGTCAGCTGCAACTCATAGGGTTTTCAATGGCTGATTGCTTGGGGATTGTTTTGGGAGTGGATTGCCAGGTTCTTCTCCCTTTTTTTTTTTTTTTTTTTTTTTTTGTGGTGCTGGGGATGGAACTGAGGACCTCAGAGAGTGCAGCGTGGTATTCTACCAACTGAGCTAAACCCCAGCCCATATGTAAATTACAGGTGTTTAATTGTGTGAATTTACTTTTCATTCAAACAGGTGTTATTATTCTGACATTTTATGTATGTCATTTATTAAAAATAGTTATTAGAGAAATATCAAGATATGTGGAAGCATGCAAATCTCAGTTCCAGCATATTCTTGTACTTTAAGCTTTCATGATCTGATTTCCTTATCAGCACGTATGCAGATATCAATATCCCCTTGTAACACAACTATGATTACTAATCTTTCTTTTTTTAATTAATAGCACTTGAACCCAGGGCTGGCCAGGCATGTGCTAGGCAAGTGCTCTACCACGGAGCCAGACCCCTAACCCCATTTTTTTTTATTTTGAGTCAGGGTCTCTCTAAATTGTGCAGGCTAGCAGTAGCCTCAATCTCACCTTCCTCCTGCTTCAGCCTCCAGAGTTGATGGGATTACAGGTGAGTACCACCCTGCCTGGCTGATTACTAAGATTAAGTACCTATAATAATGTGTGCTCTGTAGTCAAACACCATGATCCATTGTATGTTGAAAAGAGGGTCTTGGCCCGCAACTAAAGCGAAAAATGAAAAGGCACTAATGTGGAGTGTGAGAAAGCATATATGAAATTGCCCTGGCCAGGGCATCACAGACCAGCAAGGTTGTTGTTAGGTGCTAGGACTCCCAGTGACCTTATGTACAGTAGAACGACATACTCCCCGACACTGTGCTATGCCTGGCACTATGTCAGTGCTTCTCAACTGTCCATCGGGTTTTCAATGGCAAATTGTTTCGGGATTGTTTAGAGAGTGGGATACCATGTCCTTCTCCCATTTTGCAGAGCTGGGGATCAAGCCCAGGGCCTCAAAATGCACAGAGCAAAAGCTTTACTGAGTTAACCTTGCGTGACAGTTAATAAACAACATCTCATTAAAGACCTCAAAGTCCTAGAGAGGCTTCCTAAAATAGTCCTCTGAAAGCAAGGGACTTTGGCCTATTGGCCTGCTATCACTAAGACCCTGGAATGGGCAGGCATTAAGACCATAGATAAAGATATGGCAGTCCTCTGCTGCCTACTTAGGCCAACAGCCTATGATATGTATAGACTCAAGGGCACAGAAAGAAACAAAGCTATGAGATTGTGCACAGTAAGACTCTCATGGGGACTGGGCAGCCCCTGAGTATACACAGCTGCTCAGCTTCAGTGGTTCCTTACACTTGGTTATGATTTATTTTAGAAAACATGCAATAACATGATTTACATAGACATTTTAGTCAAAGAGTGTCTGTGGAAAAGATGAACCATTTTTTATCATTTGGGCTCATAATGTCATGTCAAGGAGAATATTTAAAAATGAGTAATAATTCACATACAATTCATTGGAGATATATTTGTCAAATGCCCTCTACATGATGAGAAGCTACTTAGAAACTGAGACCACAAAACCAAATTCATAACTCTCCCCTCACAAATAGAATCACTCTGCCTTGAAAAAACTCTATAAAAGTATATTTTTAAGTCACAGAATTTTAAATTTTGAAGTAAATAGCTACTTGTTAGAGATCAAACCAAAATTCTACCCATAAATTTATAAACTGTTTTATTGTCAATCAGTATTAACTTTCTGGCCTATAATTGTATATTATCTATTTCTTAAACTTAATAAGTATTTATTGAGGAGCTATGGCATACAATGGGAGAAGCACATGGCAATCCACTCCCGAAGCAATCCTGAAACAATCAGCCATTGACAACCTTATGAGGGTCCCTATGAGTTGGACCCAACTCAACAGCACCTAACAACAACAACAACAACGGGCATATGGCAATGACCTACAAAGAAATAATTCCTGTGCAAGTCTAGCAATCACAATAGGAAGTTGTACAAATGGAGAGGGTGGAGGCTACAACTTGGGAGACATAGGAAAAATTGGGGAGGGGAAGGGCATTAGGCATCCATGGAAGGACAAGGCTTACACTGAAGAGGAGTGATGTCTTCCACCAAGACTAGTAGAGAAGAAGTGAAGTTAAGTATAGAGATTCAAAGTTGTCGTAAGTGGGTCCTGAGTGTGTTCATTCTCTACAGTCTAAATTGTGGGCCTAGTATAAATAGATATTCTCTACGCATCCACTGAATAAATGAAAGAATACATTTTAAAACTAAAGTTCCACATAAACTGTTCTTATAACAGTAACATTCCCTAGATAACATAAAAGGTAAACAAAACTCTTGTAATCTAAGACAAATGTGTATGTAGGGCCATGATAATGACCCATGTCCTCATGAAGTTGCATCATTTACGTTGAAATTATCCTCTCCCTTTTTATCCCTTTACATTGTTTCCCCTCACCTTCCCACCTTTTTCAACCTTCCCTTCCCTTTGCTAGTCCCTTCCCTCCTTCTTTCTATTCTGCTTATATTTTCCCTTCTTAGCTAAGTTTATTTGCTCATTTTTGTGTATCTGCTTATATATAATTTTTTCCTTTAATATTCAGCTCCCACATATGAGAGAGAATAGAAGACATGTCTCTTCTTGAGCCTGTGTTTATTTAAGATGATCTTCTCCAGTTCCAACCATTTTGCTGCAAATGACATTATTTCATTCTTTTTTATTGCTGAGTAATATTCCATTGTATATATGTACCACATGTAAGCTATGACAGGTAATTCATTTGGAACATTGCATTTTACTCTCAGTCCTGTTCAGATTATGGTAAAAGACAAAGCCCATGTCATTGCAGCTGAATTGGGAGACATGGTTATCTGTGGCAAACTCAGGTGACCCGTAAGTACTAACAACATATGTTCTACATGTCTGGCCCTCCCTAGTGCTTGTGGACAGTCATCACATGCCAAACTGAGCAAAGCTCACAGGCAATTCAGTCCTGCCAGTAGAAGTAGTAGAGCCCAGTGCATGCCCACCTACCCTCCATGTCCCTATGTGCTCACTGGACAATAAGATAAGGAATACCCAATTGGACCCCACAGCTCAGAGGGCTGTGTACCAAAAGGAAACATGTTTCACTTTGTGTAATTCTGAAGTCAGTTTGCACATGGAAATGCACAGATGAGAAAGATGTGTATGTGGGGCTGGATTTCCAGCTCTGACCTCACACTCAGTGGGTGACAGTGGAAAATCATTCAGCCTTCAAAGCCTCCACTTTCCTCTATGAAAACTAAAGATTGGTGGAGCCTCTTGGAAAACTAATAAAAGGGTTAGAAATAATATATTTAAAGCACTTGCACATAGCAAGGAATCCGGTATAAGTTTATAAATCACAGGGGCCCTTAGTAGAAGTAGTAGCATTAATAACCTAATTCTTTGCAACCCATGATGAAGTTGATATGGTGATTGATTCTTAGCGATTTCAGCTGCCCTTTCTAGGCAAGATATTGCTCCCTCACGGATGTACATTCTGTGTTCAGTTCTCATTTGGAAATCAGAAGCTCTTTATATTTAAAAGTTAGAATTTCAAGCAAACCAAGAAATATGTAACAATGTCTTCCCTGTGTGTCCCTCCCCTTGAGCCAGCTGCACTACATTCTCTAGGACAACAATGTAATTACTTGCATAATTTTTAGACAAGTGCTTTCAGCCTCATCTCCTTTGTGACTGAGAGTAATTACCGCTGCTTAATAATTCAGTCCCTGACTAAGTACCATATTTATAATTTAGAAGTGGACTGATGGAACAAATTTTACCATAGGACATAGGGATGAAGGACCCCACCTTCCACAAGCACTGATGGGAACATAGCTGCCTTCCTGGGGGATCTTGCTTTGGAGATCATGATCCAAAAGCCAAAGGGGGAAACTCTGATCATGCTTTTATTTCAGGGGAAATTTTCTAAAATTAAAAAAAAAAATCTCGGTGGTAATTTATCTGAAGTCATCATCAAAATTAAACAGGATTAGCTTGTTTTCTTGGCACCACATCTATGTTTTTGAAAAGCATCTACACGCTTAAATAGTTTTAAAGTGGTGTATCTCTACCAATTGTAGTTAGTACATACTTTGTAAACGTATTTAATTTACTATGCTTGTTTTTATTAGGTAGATGGCCATGTGCTGGAAAACAGGTCAAGATGAAGTAGTAGTGATGACAGAGAGGATGATAGGTGCCAATGACAAAGAAAGCAGTGCTATCTTTGTCCATTCCAGAAACAGCCTCATATAGAGAGTTGCCACCCACACGTAAAGCCTGCTTTGGTGTGGCTGTATCCAGAAAAGCATTGTTGTTGTTGTTAGGTGCCATAGAGTTATGTCCGACTAATAGCAACCCTCATGGGGTTTTCAATGGCTGACTGTTTGGGGATTGCCTCAGGAGTGGATTGCCATGTCTTTCTCCCGTTTTTGCAGTGCTGGGAATCGAACTTGGACCTCAGAGGCTGCAGAGCACAGCTCTTCCAACTGAGCTAAATCCCAGCCCCCAGAAAAGCATTAAGCCAGATAATTTTCTTGTTTTTTATAGCTAATCCCTCTCAAGCCTGCAGCTGATCCTGTCAGATCTCAGAAGCTAAGCAGGGTTGGGCCTGGTTAGTACTAGGATGGGAGACTGCCTGGGAATACCAGGTGCTATAGGCTTGGGAGTAGCATCATGTGAAAAAGAGAAAGGATCTTTCTTCTGGAGAATTCCACAGGAAAACGTTTAGAATAGTTTGTCGGTCCTTGCACCAACAACTGTCATAACAATTTATATTTGATTAGACTTGACTCAATTGGACAAATCAGAGTCCTTTCCCTGGAAATCTGAAGTTGTAACTAAGAGACTCCAGACTCAGTTGAGCTGGTCTCTTGAACAGGGATGTGACAGCAGTGATGGGCATCCACTGGGTCGTGGACAAGAAAGCAGCCACAAGGTGTGGATGGAGAGATGGAGGGAGCACCTCATGGGCACCTGAGAGCTGGAACTTTCTTCTAGCCCATTCCTAAGATCTGGCTGCAATGACAGCCATTCATTTTATAACACAGTCCCTGGTTTTGACTTAGCTAACTCAAACTGGCTTTTTAAATTTATGTTGAGAAGCATTCTAATCTAGAAGGGACTAACATTAATTCTGCTAAAAGAATGGCCTAGGATTTAAAGTTGAACAAAACTGTGAAACATGATTGGACATTAATGGGCTTATCTGTAAGTACTATGGGAGTGATAATAGAGTATAGAATATCAGAGGCAGGAAAAAGATGGGTGCTTTGGAAGCAGTGTCTACTTTAGTGTGAAAGGTATATGGCAGAGTGGAGGCAGAATGAGAGAAGAGTGAGAAGTTGGGGTCAAATAACAAGAGATTGTAAATGCATTAATAAAACACTAAATTTAGCTGGGCTCAGTGACACACACCTGTAATCCCAGCAACTGGGGAGGCAGAAGCAGGAGGATCGCAAATTCAAGACCAGAGATAGTCTGCCTAATTTAGCGATACCCTGTTGCAAAAAGTTAAAAAAAAAAAAAAAAAGAAAGAAAAAAAAAAAAAAGGTCTAGAGGTGCAGCTTAGTGGTATAGCATTTACAAAGCATGCAAATGCCCTGGGTTCAACCTCCAGTACCACAAAATAAATAAATAAAACACTAAACTTTCAGTCTGTCATTAAGGGTTTTTCACTAACATTTGTTCTTGTGCTTAGGAAAGAAAAGAAGGAAGGAAGCAAGATGGGGGAAAAGAATGAAAGAAAGGAGAAATTTTCCTTTCAAAACTCTGCACAAATTACTGCATACCTTCACATTATTTTCTCCTTTTTCCAATACTTATGTAAAATCTATCTCTATAACTTGGATCTTGGGAACTTGAATATAATTAAGAACTACAGTATTCTGGAAATGTAAATTGTGAGATGAATTGTATAGCCGTAATGACACCATTACTTTTCTGTGTGATAATAAAGTGGCCACATAGGACTAAGACCATAATTTTTCCACTTTTTCCTTTCTTTACTCTGTTTTCAAGATGACAAACTATGTCTCAGAACAGACAAGTGACCTGCCCAGGACTTCTCATGGGGAAATTTCAGAGCATGGACACAGGTTCAAGCAGATCACCACAGGCAGGAGCTGGAAGAGAGCCCTCAGAGAGGAGCTGGGATTCCAGGCAGATCTTAAAGGGAAAAGAGTCTTGTAGGAGTTGAGGGAAGAAGGCAGGACTTAAGCAGAGCTCTGAGAAGGAAGCAGAGGCTGCCTTTGTCCTTTGCCAGCTGAGTGACTTGGGAAAGGCCCAGATAATGTCTGAGTTTGGATTCCCCATCTTTAAAGCAACTCTTTTGAGGGTCATGGGCCACTTAAAGTATGACCTGACATAAAGGGGGAAAATCCAATGGTCAAACTTCACAATATGATAACCCAAACAAATGTGTTGGACAACAGAACTAGTCATCTTGTTAAACAATGGGTGGGGAGCACAGAGAAATACAGTTGGAAATAAGCTGGATTGAGTGCACGGTGGTAAACACCCGGGTTAGGTGATCTATATAAAAAGTTCTTCTGCTACAGCTGCCGGCCATTCCCTGAAGGCTTTGCCCTGGCCCAGGCTGCAGAAGGCTCATCCTGCACCCCTGCCTGCACCTTAAACTATGAAGAGAGCTGCTTTCCCAGCTGGTCTTCCCTTATCCATGATTCTGCTTTCCTGGGATTCAGACCCAGGATCAACCATGGTCTGAAAATATTAAATGGAAAATTGCAGAAATAAGCCATTCCTAAGTTTGAAATGGGCTGGGATTTAGCTCAGTTGGTAGAGTGCTGCGCTGCAGTCTCTAAGGTCCCGAGTTCAATTCCCAGCACCACAAAAATGGGAGATGGACCTGGCAATCCGCTCCCAAGGCAATCCCGAAACAATCTGCCATTGAAAACCCTATGAGGGTCGCTATGAGTTGGATACCAACTCGATGGCACCTAACAACAGCAACAACAAAGTTTGAAATGCCTGCAGCTGTTCCACTGTGATGTCTAATCCTGTCAGATCGCAGAAGCTAAGCAGGGTCTGGCCTGGTTAGTCCTTGGATGGGAGACTGCTGGGGAACACCAGGTGCTGTAGGCTTGGGATAAGGACCCGGAAACCCACTCTCAAGGGGGAACCTATATGAATAATGTACATCAAAATGCATATATGTAAATGCCACAATGAAAAGCATGTCAGAATGAAAAAAAAAGTAATTTCTAATGAAAAGAAAAAATCAGTCCGCCATTGAAAGCCCTATGAATAGCACAGAAGCATCGACAATACTGTTTCACCGGTTGTACATAGGCTTGCTATGAGTAAGATACCGGCTTGACTGCACCTAACAACAATGACAAGTTTGAATTATGTACCATTCTGAGTTGCTCTCATGCCATCCTACTTTTTCCTGTCAAGATGTCACTCTTTCCTTTGTCTACCATGTCCACACTATGTAGTTTACTGGCTATCAGTTTACTGGCTTCACAGCTACCTTAGCTCTCAGACTGCAGTGCCTATGCTCAAGTAACATTTATTTACTTAATGGTAGCCTCAAAGGGCAAGTGTAATGACACAGGCAATTTTATTACAGCATATTGTTATAATAGTTCTATTTTATTATTGGGTATTGATGATAATCTCTTACCATGCCCTGTTGCTGTTGTCATTAAGTGCAGTGGAGTTGGTCCAACTCATAGCGACCTGATGTACAACAGATGAAACACTCTCCAACACTGTGTTGTGCCCTGTACTATATCAGTGCTTCTCTGCTATTTATAGGGTTTTTGATGGCAGACTGTTTCAGGAGTGGGCTGATGGATCCTTCTCCAAACCCTGCAGCACCTAGCATTTCCAGGCAATCTCCCATCCAAAGACTAACCAGGCCTGACTCAACCTATTTTGTAAATTAAACTTATTCATATGTACATATATATGTTGATAAAAAATGCAGTCTCTGCAGGGTTTGATACCATCTGCAGTTTCAGGCATCCACTGAAGGTTTTAGAATATACACCCCATAGATAATGACACAGCCTGCAGCCCTAGCACTGTGGCATCTGATCCCGTCAGATCTCAAAAGCTAAGTAGGGTCAGCCTAGTTAGTACTTGGATTAGAGACTGGCTAGGAAGACCAGATGCTGTTAGCTAAGGAGAAGGACCTGGCAGCCCACTCCCCAAACAATCCGCCATTGAAAACCTTATGAATAGCAGAGAATCACTGACAACAGTGCCCAGCTTGGCACTGTGTTGGGGAGTGTTTCATTTGGTTGTACATAGGGTCATTATGAGTCAGACTTAACTTGATGGCTCTTAACAACAACAATAGGTAGTGATGTGCTCCTGGTTTGCATATGTGTTTTTTTTAAAAATTAGACTATAAGCACTTAGATCTTACATATTTAATATCCTCCATATCAGTGAATATGTAAATAAACCTTCACAAAGTGCTAGAGGCATACAAGGTGTTAATAAGTGTAATACTTGAAATTAGTAGAGTTCACATGTGGCTTATGGGATGTGAATAATCATATCATTGCAGCCTCTTTGTGTTTATTAAACAGAATAGACTGAGTATTCTAGGAAGATTAATGGAAAGTAGGCTTATTTGAGTTAGGAAATAAACAGATCCTAAGTGGCTTCTTAGTAACTTATGTAAAGCTCACAGGGCATTCTGAGGTCTAATTGGCTCCCACAGGGCTGTGTGTACTTTGGGAAAATGCAGATGCAAATGTCAGACAGCATTTAGCTTATGTTGAAAAGCTCTTTACATTCTCCATTTAAAACAAAATGAAACGAAACAAAACACACACACACAAATCCCTGCATCTCAGTAGGTCCCTTTAGCTTATTCCTCCTGTTCCCCAAATGGGTTTTAGATTTGCAATGCTCTATTTTCCCTCCGCAGTGAAAACTTTTGTAGAAAGTACACGGCTCCCAGAAAAGAAAGGTCCCTGAGGAGTAACAGGGTCTGTGCTTGCCTGGTCCAGGCAGGCCTGGGACTTGTACTGTTCGTCCTCACTCCTGGCTTTCGTGAGAGGCATCTTCTCAGGGATGAAGGACAACCACTCTCACAGCCCATCCATTTCCCCTGAATGCTCCCAAAGCTCAGACTGAATGCTCCTTCCACAAGTGGGGACAGAACTACTCGGACTCCGCCTGAGGAGCTGGTCACCCAGACCCCCGACCTGCGCTCCACAGCTGCCAGTGCAGTGAATTCGAAAATACCACTCATCTGCAATGACTGAGCCCGCAGTGGGGAGTGAGGGACACGTGGCTGCCTCACAGGAGAGCACGTTACTGCCTTTTACTTTAGTCGCGCATAATCTGCACCTGATCTTCACTTCCACCTCATCGGGTCTGGGACCTGGTGCAGCTCTTAGGAGAGTCTGCCCAGCCTCCTCTGTTATAAAATTGTGTGTACAAACATGGCCATACCTTTGGCCACAGATTTTATAATTACTGAGATTTCTCAGGCTTTCTGTCTGTGAATGTTCCAGAAATACATTCATCAACAGAGTCGCTGTCATCTGTTTTTGCTTTCAGCCTCCTGTGTTGTACTTCTGGGTATGGGCTCACCTAGTTAGCTCTTAACCGATGTGTGCAGGCTTGCGGACACTGAGAAAAATCCACCTGGGTAAGTCAAATGAGTCTAATGGCTTCTTTCTCCCTACATGCTCTACAGGGAGACAGTGGAAAACATTTCAGACATTGCACAGTGAAAGAAGCAAGGCCCCCTCCATCGCAGCACTGCTTAAGACCCCCTTCCTCTGACTCCCTCAAACAGGACCCCAGGTTGCATTTTCTTCCCAGTACATACATGATGGTTGATCTTGATTGTCAGCTTGACTGGACTAAGAGACTATCAGCAATTAGTAAAGCACACCTCTGGGTGTATCTGTGAGGGTGTTTCTAGAGAGAGTTAGATCAAGAGGGCTCTGGCCTAATCCGTGGGTAATCCCCTAGATGGATTCGTAATATGGCATTACTGGCAACATGGTGGAAACCAGGAGCTGGGGTCTGGCTGAAGGAAGTAGGTGGCTGAGGGTATGTCCTTGGGGCTATATCTTGTCCTGGCCCCTTCCTGTACCCCTTTCTTTGCTTCCTGGGGACCATGATGTGAACTGCTCTGGCCATGATGGACTGTCACCTCTGACACCAAAGGCCAAAATAAACCTCCACCCTTAAATTGTTTCTGCCAGGTAATTTTCTCACAGTGACTCAAAGGTCCCTAGCATAACATATTTCACAGTCATTGTCATACACCATTGTAACTTCACCCATAATTAGATTACAAGTTTTCATGGACCACAATTTTAATTTCTGCGCTCATGGGAGGCCACAGTCCTAGCTCAGGACATATTCCTTCTTTGATCCCTTCACAAGCATGTGCTCAGACCGTCTTCCATGCCAGCCGGGTCTCGAGGTGTAGGGATGCAGATGAGAACAAGGCGGAAGGAGGGAGCTAGGCCTTCCTGGAGCTCACATTCTTGCAGTGAGAGCAATGAAAATAAGCAAACAGAAACCTGACACGGGGCAGCACCTGCAAAGGTCCTTATCTGCAAGAGTAAAAGAAACAACGTGCTCATAATAATTGGATGCATCAGGTTCACACACACATGCACAGAGGAGCTTTCGCTCTTCATACCAAAACTCTCCATTTCAAGGAAGACGGCCTTGCTACGGATTTTTCTAGGTGTTGTTTTGAACCCACCTTGAGCACAGCCTTACTTGGGTTTTGTTTATGTGTGTGGTTTTATGCAGCCACCTCCTGACTACAAATTCACAGCCCGAAGCA
Source organism: Pedetes capensis (assembly GCA_007922755.1). Classification (NCBI taxonomy): domain Eukaryota; kingdom Metazoa; phylum Chordata; class Mammalia; order Rodentia; family Pedetidae; genus Pedetes; species Pedetes capensis. The sequence goes on along the minus strand of VMDO01009438.1, from coordinate 11,570 downwards.
TGCCACCAGGGAGCGGAGCCAGGCAGGGCAGTGAACACAGGGGCGCTAACTCCCTGGCAGATACCCTTGCGTGGGCAGTGCCCAAAGGAGGCCACGCCCTGCAAACTGTCACTCTAGGGAGAGGAAAACACAAACTACCCAATCCTGAGTTTATAGAGTGCCTGGGGGTTCTGTTTCAGAATCCTTAGTGTAAAGCAGTAGATAAGCAATGTGTTAGTCCATGATGGAGTGTGTGGGCTCCGGCTGCAGCTCTTCTGGGTTCATATACTGCCCCCCACTTCCCAGCTGTGCGGACTTACGCAGGTTGCTTTAGCCCTCTGTTACCCAGCTTCCCCATGCCGGAAAGTTTTCCTTCTGTCCCTCGGCCCATTCTCCTCCCTTCACCATCCCTCTTCTTACTCTAGCTACACCTAGATTTTGGTATGTGCTGAGGTCTTGTCTTTGGGGGGTTAAGAAAATAAAATTAGTTCATGCTATGAGACAATTTCACAGGGGCCAGCACTGGTATGAACTCCTACAAATAAAACTTTCCTCATTAGAATTCCTTTCTTTAATTGAGCCTTAATCTCCATCTTTTAATACCACCATTGACTATTCTTAGATGTACTTTTAAATACCGTATGTTCTTCAAGTTCATTCCAGTATTTTTAAGAGTCAGTTGTGTCTCAGGCTCTATATTATGTGTTGAGAACAATTTTATTTCAAGTTGTTTCCATATTGACAGCTCTTCAAACAGCTGTTAGGTTTTTAATCGAAATTCAAGGTATTCCCCCAAGCTGTTTTATATCTGCATTTATTCTAAATAGTTTTTATACTCATTCAGTGCTCATAAAGTCAATAATTGGATGGTAAAAATTCTGGCAACAACAGCTTAAAAATATTAACAGGAGCCAGGTACCGTGTCTCATGTCTGTAATCCCAGTGGCTTGAGAGGCAGAGGAAGGAAGTTCACAAGTTTGAGACCAGAGGTAGCCTGCATAATTTAGTGAGACCCTCTCTTAAGAAAAATAAAAAAGCCTGGAGGTGCAGCTCAATGATAGAGCCCTTGTAAAGTATGTGCAAGGTCCTGGACTCACAACCCAAGTACGGCAAAAAAAAAAATAAAGAAGAAGAAAGAAGGAAAGAAGGAAGGAAGGAAGGAAGGAAAAAGAAAAGAGAAAAGAAAAGAAGAAAAGGAAAGGAAAGGAAAAGAAAAATCTGGAAACAAGAGGACACACACACACACACACCAACACCAACAACAAAAGCCCACAAGAAAAGTCTAAATCAGATCACAAAGTCCATATATTTTACTGAAACACTACTATAAGTGTGTTGGCTGTATGTGGAGTTTTTCTGTTTTGTTTTTGTCATTTACCTATAATACTATTTGAAGTTTTAAAATATTTTAACTCAAAATATAATGGTTTATATTTCTTGTAGTGAAAAAACACAAGTCATCTTTGCATTAAGGAGTCAGAAATATAAAATACATTTTAGAAGAATTTACTATAAAATATAGTTGGGTTACTTGCTTTTTGGCTTGTTTTGTTTTTAGGTTTCTGAGTTTAATTTTCTTTACCTTCTTAACAAGTTGGCTATTTAGAAACCATTATTCCTAGCCAGGTGCCATGGTGCACATCTGTAATCCCAGCAATTCAGAAGCCTGAGGCAGGAGAATTGTGAGTTGGAGATCAAGGGAGCCTGTGTAACTTAGTGAGACCCTGTTCTGAAATTAAAAAAAAAAAAAAAAAAAAAAAAGTTAAAAAAGGGTTTGGGGGTGGAGCACACTGGGTTCAGTCTCCTAGTACAGAAAAAAGAGAGAGAGAGAAAAAAAGGAAGAAAGAGAGAGAAAGGAAGGAAGGAAGGAAGGAAGGAAAAATTATTTCAGAATAGCATCCCAGATTTTTTTATCATGTGTATATATTGGGATGTGGGTTCATTTGTTATTAAAAATGATTCTGTGCTTAAACATAAAATAGTATAATTTTTTGGTAATTAACAGAATGAAATGTAGCACAAAGCTTGATTTTACACAATAGTAACATCTCTCTAGACAAAGATAACCCTATATTTGGACATTCCATTTGAAATCCTTCCATAAGCAGTAATGTTATACTGTACCATATGAATCTACCTTTTGTTGTCTTTAGCCATTAGCAATCAGGAAGTGAGATTCACGTCTTAGAATTTGAAGCAACAACAACAAAAGGAAACCTTAAAAGTTCAATGCATCATCGAGTCTTTTCTATTTTTTAAATGATTTCTTCAAAGCTGAGCAAAGCTGGAGGCTTAAATTATATAATAGCATCACATCTATTTTTTTTCAAGTACTGTGAGAACTTGTCCATAAACATCTTAAATACTCTAATAGATATGAATAAATATATCAAAAGTGAGTGGTTTCACCACAAAAGGTGAAAAGTTGGTGAGGATAATATAATTAGCTTGATGGATTCCTCCTAACATATATAGATGAAAACCTCACCATACACCTGATAAATATAGTTACTATCTGTTAATTTAAAATAAATGCTTCATCTAAAAATTCACTTTAACTAATTTATGTGCTTACATCACATAAGAACATTGTGCCCATATTTTAGATTAAAAAATTACTCTTCAGTGCAGTTGTATGCACCTGTAATCCCAGGGACTCTGGAGGTGGAGGCAGGAGGTTCACAGGATGGAAGCCAGAGACAGCCTGGGTAACATACCCAGGCTGAGACGCTGACTCAAAATAAACAATATTTTTAAAAGGGCTGAGGATGTTGCTTAGTGGTAGAAAACTTGCAAAGCATGTACAAGGTCTTGGGTTCAGCCCCCTAGTCCTGCCCAAAAGAAAGAAAAAAAGAGAAGAAAAGAAAGAAAAGAAAAATGAAGAGAAGAGAATAGAAATTACTCTTAAAATCCTTGAAGAACAACTAGCTGTCCCTTAGTTATGAGCACGTACAATACTTGTCATCCATGTTAATATGCCCTTAACTCTTAAGCTAGCCTCTATCTTTCCCTCTCCTTCCGGCCCCTCCACACACATTTTTGATGTACAAGTCTTGCACTCCTTTTGTTAAATTTATTCTTATTTTTAACTCTATTATTGTAAATAGAATTGTTTTCTTTATTTAAATTTTGAGTTGTTTATTGCTAGTGCAGTTGACTATTGTATATTGACCAAGCTATCTTAAACCCTTACTGACCTTATTTCCTATCCCCAGTAGTATTTTGTTGTTGTTGTTGTTTTGTTGTTTTATTCTTTCCTTCCTTTTTTTTTTTTTTTTTTGGTGGCAAGTTAAAGCTTATACAGGGAAAGTTAATGGAAGCTGTAAATACAGACAGTTTTACTTCAGTTAGTTTTGATCCTGATGATGTTATTTGTTTTTTAAGTTTTATTTTAATTGATACATAAAAGCTGTACATATTTATGGAGTACAATGTGATGTTTTGATACATGTATACATTATTTAATGATCAAATCAGGGTAATTAGTATATCCCCTCAAACATTTATCAATTCTTCATGGCAAGAGTATTCAAAATCCTCTCTTCTAATTATTTGGGAATATGCATCACTGATAACTATAGCCACACTACTATCTAACAGAAAACCAGAACCTATCCCTCCTATCTCAATATAATTGTGTGTCCATCCACCAATATCTCCCCACCTCCACCCCTTTCTCCCCTCTAGCCTTTCATTGTGTTTATAACCTGCCTGCCTGCATCTTATTTTAGAAGCAATAACACATATAGAACATGCTTCAATCCCATCTGTAAAGGTCAGTCGCACTACTTATTTACACACTTATTTATCTGAGCAATCCAAATTCCTTTACACCATGAACATTTAATAAATATCCATGATATGATAATGTTTCACTGTTACATGACGTAAAAACAATAGTGCCTTTTGTGTTTTACAGGGCACATCAAATACATATAAATGACAAATTGACAATTTTGGAATTTGGCTTCCTGGTAGCATGCAATTTAATTGTCAAATTTGCTGCTCCATTGGGCTGAATAGAAAGTATTAACACTATTTCTGACCTCAAAATTATTACACAATTGCCCATTAGGTGAAGCAATCATAATTTAAAGTCATTCTGAATGAAGGAAGAAAGCAGAGCAACCTACAGAGGTAGATAACCAACCCAAAAAAAGGCACACTTCTTCGTTGAGGCAATGTTACAGAAGGTGGATGGATGTCTGTCTTCACAGAGCAGAAATGGGAACAGCAGCTGGGATGGAGCCTGAGCAAGTGGGATGATGGAGCAGAATTAGTTGCTTGGGTCCCCATATTCTTGCATAGGTAGGTCATCCCACCCCAGCTGGGGAAGGCACCACATTCTTGCTATGCCAGTGTACTCCTACATTGAGCTGAGCACAGCATTTCAGAGGATTATATAATTTGCTTTAAAATCTATAAATTCTCACCTAAATGATACAAGTTTTATTTTTAGCTTGCATTCTCTTTATACACTCTTTATACATTACTTACAAAAAGAATAATGGGTAAAGATTTGAAGAAGAACATGCTATATCAGAGGCACAATTGTTATGCAATCATACTACTAATGTGTCTTAGAAATACAGTTGAAACACTGTAAAATTTCACTTTTCTATCTGTAATTACAGAGGCTACTAAAGCAGAAGAAAAGACTCATCTGTGATGGAAAAATATGCATGGTCACCTTATATAAGATCATAATATATCTACATGCTGAAGTTTTTTTTTTTTCTTTTTGGTACTGGGGATCGAACCCTGGGCTTCGCACCTGCTAGGCAAGTGCTCTACCACTGAGCTAAATCTCCAGCCCTATATGCTGAAGTTTGAATGAAAGCCATTTCAGTATCTTGATTCTGGAAAATAGGGCTATCATTTGAATATAAAGGAAACACAAGTTAAGAAACTAATGAGGCAATTTAGAACAGGAATTCAGGAAATAACGCTTGGACTTTATAGCTAGAGTCCCTAAAATATATCCAGTAAAGAGTTGGCCAGCAGAAAGACCCCTTTTCACCCTCTTGATTTCTAAACAGTTATAGCTTTACCATACTTACAAACTATCTGGAACTACCTGCCAGATAGTTTGTAAGTATAACCTACCATAACCTACCTGTTATGATCTTCATAAACAGCCACCATATTCTTTTATTCCAAAAAGCCTATCTAGTTTCAATATGACTATTATTCTTTAAGTACTCTGCCTTATGCAACATTGCTCTGTATATCATCTCATATCCCACTCCCTTCTACAGTATAAGCCCATTAAGCCTAATTGTCAGTCTCCTTTTTAAAAACTTAGCCAAAAAATAATAATTTATGTATTTATGGAGCATAATGTGATGTTTCAATGCACGTATACATTGTGGAATGATTGAATCAGGTTAATTAACATATCCATCATTCACATGCTTAAAATTGACTCATTTAGCTATTTAGGATTATGCATTATTATTAACTTCAATGACCTTGCTGTACAATAGATTACAAGATTTTATTCCTCCTGCGAAGTGAAACTTTGTACCTTTTAACCAATGTCTCCCACTTCACTTTTATTCAATTATGTGTTTTCAGTTTGAATATTTGTAAACTTATTTTAGGAAAATAAATACAGAGCTGAAAGGAGATTATAGCCTATATTTGCTGGTAATTCTGTTTTATGCCTTCCTCTTCTGCAAGGAAGACAGGAATCCTTGTTATACATTGATAGTAAATAATAGACAATTCTTCAATATTTCATTTTCCTTTGGAACTGTTGAAAAGAGAGACTCTCAACTTCATTACAATGGATAGTAGTAAAAGATGATTCCAGAGTAGCTCTTAAACTCAGTTACCTAAACCCACATATCAGTTATTCTCATAGTATAAATATTTCAACATATAAAATTATGTCTTATAAGAAACATAGGCTGCTTAATTCTTTGAAAATTAGGACACTTTTATGTTATCCACTGTATTTGAGATGCTAAACTCTATTGACTAGAGTTTTCTTGGTTTTAATAAACTTACATCAAAATATTTTAGGCTTGTCAAAAAATTTTAGAATAGTCCAGAATGTCTCATATAGCCTACACACTGTTCTATTATTAATGTAATGTATTATTATGTTTTATTTCTCCCAAATTAATGACACATATATTCCTATATTAGCTATATTTCATGTTTTGTGTAGAGTTCCTGAGTTTTCTGTAATGCCCTTTCTATATTCTGGGATCCCATCCCAGGCACTGTATTACATTTAGCTCACATATCTTTGAGGTGGTGTTGTTGGTTGGTGTCACTGAGTCAGGTCTGACTCATAGTGACCCTAATAGGATGTTCAATGGCTGACTGTTTTTCAAGATTGCTTCAGCAGTGGACTGCCACATCCTTCTACCTTTTTTGTGATGCTGGGGATCAAATCCATGTCCTCAGAGAGTGTGGAGCAGTGCTCTACCAACTGAGAAGCAGGATCGGCTTGGGTAGTTCTTGGCTGGGAGACCACTTCGCAATATCAGGTACTGTGGGCAATCTACTCCCGAAACAATTTGCCACCGAAAAACCTATGAATAGCAGAGAAGCACTGACATAGTGCCAGGTGTGCTATCGTGTCAGGGTTTGTTTCCTTCTGTTGTACATAGGGTCCCTATGAGTTGGACCCAACTTGAAAGCACCTAACAACCACAACATCTTTAAGGTGTTCCCTGGGCTCCTTAGCGTCTCTGACTTTCCTTATTTTGGATGTACTTGAGTGTGCTGAGGAGGACAGATGAGATGTTTTGCAGAATGTGCTGTCACTGACATTTGTCCATTTGTCACACGGTTTGATAAGGGCTTTGGTCTTTGGGAGAATGATCCCAGGGAGAGGCATCATTTGCCCCATCTCACATCAAAGGTGCCAACTAACAAAATGAATCCCTACTGTTCATGTTACCTGATCACATGTCTAAGGGAGCATTTGTTGGGTTTCTGTGCTATGAAGTTGCTTTTCTTCTCCTAGCCATGCATCAGACCTTAGAACAGGGTCATGGCTGCATCCCCTACTTATGAATGGGGATGGAAGCCCCACCTCCTCAAAAGCAGAGAATCCACACACACTATCTGGGATGCTGCATGGATAATATCCTGATTCTTTTCTGTAAATTAATTTACAAGTTTATATATATGTAAACACACAGGAACTTTTATTTGATACTATGGGTTACAACACAATGCATATTTTATCACATAGATTACAAACTATAACTGTCATATTTATTTGCCTTTGCTCCCCTTGCCCTAGCTTGTTTGCTGTGCTTGCTGATACACTATGGTAAGGATGTATGTATTTTGTACTCTGTTATTTTCTGACACAATATCCAACAGACTTACCGGGTATAGTTTCTGCTCCAGCCTTGAGGTGGACCCGCAGCCAAGTACCTGGGCTCCTTTAACTGCTGTCTTGTGTGAGAAGCCAAAGCTTGAGCCCACGCGGGCTGCTTCTGACTGCACAGCTTGGCTCCAGCAACCCCTCAGTGACACTTGTGCATGCCAGCCTGTATGAACTAACACGCCCACAAATACCACTGAATCGACAACCAGGAGCGCATGCTGATGTCCTGGGCTCCCCAGAATCACTGCAGCCTGTGGTTGCCTTCTACTCCCAAAGTGAGCAACCTGGTCCCCATGGACCCCACCCTCTTATATAATGATCCCATTCCAGGACGCATGTGCAGTGGTTTCAGAATTAACTCTGTGATAAACAAATTTCCCACTAAAGTACAGTGTCTAGGTATAGCTCCCTGTGTCCTTGATCTCAGCTTCTACTGCTTTACAAAACCTCTTAGGTCAGCACGATTCCTCCTTCATTGTTTCTGTTTGCAACACACTTGGAGTCTTACATAGTACCCTGCATTCCTTCCTAAAATCCAACTAATCTTCTAGATATTTTCTTTTTAAAAGCTGACATGCATTAAGATTTATGCTAGGCCGGGCGTAGTGGTGCATGCCCATGATCCCAGCGACTCAGAAGGTGGAGCCAAGAAGATTAATAAGTTCGAGGCCAGAGGCAGCCAGTTTAATTTAGGGAGACTCTGTCAAAATGAAAAGGAAAAAATGGGCTAGGGGGGTGCAGCTGAGTGGTAGACCAAAGCATGCGTGAGGCCCTGGGTTCAATCTGCAGTACAAAAACAAAAACAAAAAAAAAAAAAGAGAGAGAATTTTACCTATTCAAACCTGGCCCCTAAGCCTAGAAGCCATTGATCTGTGTTGGCTTTCCAGCGTTTTTTACAGATGGAACCATACAGCACATAGTTTTTTCAGAATGTCTTCTTCCACATAGCATCTGCCTTTGTAACTGATTCAGGTTCTTGCCTGGCTTAATCAACTTGTTTCCTTGTACTGCTGAATCCTCTTCCATGGTGGATACACCATAGTTTGTTCATTTATCTATTGAAAGGCATCTTAGTCTCTCCCAGCTTTTGGTGATTATGACTAGAGCTTTTTAAACATGCATACACAAATTTTTTTTGGACATAGATTTTTAAAAGTTGAGTAAATAGGGATACAATTGCCTGATTGTATACGACTATGTTTAGCTTTGAAAGAAACTGCTAAAATGTCTTTCAAATTTGCTACAGCATTTTGAATTCCTACAGAAATAAATGAGTTCCTAGTGCTCTGGGCACCACCCAACAGTGTGAGCTTTGCAGGACGTTTCATTGTTTAATTTGCATTTCCAGAATGGCAAAGGATGTGGAATGTCTACTTCCTGCTTCTTTGCCATCTGCAATCTTGGGAAGGTGCCTGTTCAGAACATTTGCATCCTTTAATTGGATTACTTTTAAATTGTAGAATTTTAAGGGTTCTTTGAGTATTTTTTATACAAATCTTTAACACACTGTCTTTTTGCTTGCTTTAGACTTACTATCTTTTTTTCTAAGGTGAAAGCTAAGGTTGTATGCTTTAGTCATTTCTGAAAACATTTTAAAATTTTTCTCAAAGCACTGCCTTGGTTGCCTTCCATGAATTTTGATGATTATTTTAAATTGTGTTAATTCATAATATTTTAAAATACTCCTTTAGACTTTTCTTTGACCAATGAGATGTTTAGACATTTTTCTTTGTTTTTTTACCTAATATTTGGTGCATTTTCCAGTTGTCATTCTGTTATTGTTTTCTAATTTAGTATTTTATGTTCTTAGAACATACTTTGTTGATTTCTAGTCTTTAAAAGTTTTATAGTGACTATTTTATAATGTAAGTTCTAGGGGGAACTCTAAAAGTTTATGAACAACATATGGCTAAAAAGCCAACAGATGGGAAAACATGACAGTAAAAACAAAAATAACAATAAATGTTTTCAATCCAATAGAAGGTAAGTAAGGAGAAAAAAGGAAAATAATGATCCATGACACAAATGGCAAGCCAATAAGACTTTCAGTTTAAACCAACTATACTAGCGAATGTATTGAATGTTATTGGACTAACTACTCAATTAAAATACAATCTTAGAGTAGATAAAAATAATCTTAAAATTAAACCAAGAACAAAAAATGCTCTATATTCTGCTTGCTAGAAAAATACTACATATATAATGAGAACTAGAAATAATAGAAGAGGCACTTTGAACAATTAATTGAAACTGTAACAATGCTAGTATCAGATAAAACATGCCTTAAGGAAAAAGTATTAATAAAGACAAAGAGGCCTGCAGCTGTAGCCCTGTGGCATCCGATCCCGTCAGATCTCGGAAGCTAAGCAGGGTCGGGCCTGGTTAGTACCTGGATGGGAGACAGCCTGGGAACACCAGAAGCTGTAGGCTTGGGAGAAGGACCTGGCAACCCCCTCCCAAAAATCAGTCTGCCATTGAAAACTCTATGAGCAGCAGAGAAGCACTGACAATAGTGTTTCCCCTGTTGTACAGAGGGTCACTATGAGTTGGATATCGACTCAACGGCACCTAACAACAACAACAAAGACAAAGAAGGATGTTTTATAATGATAAAAATCAATATAACAAGATCTATATTATCCTCACTATGAATACATACCACAGTACCACCTGAAAAATCTAAAAAGAAAAATCTAAAGGGTTTAGCTTAGTTGGTAGAGTGCTGCTGTGCACACTCTGAGGTCCTGAGTTCAATCCTCAGCACTGCAAAAATGGGAGAAGGATGTGGTAATCCACATCCAAAACAATCCTGAAACAATCAGCCATTGAAAACCCTATGAATACCAGAGAAACACTGACATTGTGCTGAACATGGCACAGGATTGGACGGTATTTCCTCCTGTTGTATAGAGGGTGGCTATGACTCAGACCTAAGTCAATAACACCTAACAATAACAATAATATAAAAGAAGGAATATGTAAGTCTGAAGAAAAATTGGGTATTTTAACCAACCCCAAATGGTACAAGGAATAGACAAAAACAATAAATCAGTGTGGGTTTAGAGGATTTTAACAATAGATTCACAAATTTAAAACAATGTGTTAATTTTGTAAAAATTTTTATCAGTGTACTTAACATGTGTAATTTTGCACGTATAAGTAAGAATCAATTACTCAAGTGCATTGTCAGGAATCAGTGATCACGTGGCCTGGGACTAGAGTGCAATGGCATATGTGTGGGGACAGGGGCACAGACCATAGTATTAAATCTGACTACAGGTGGTGACAATAGCCCTTGGTAAAGAATGATAACAGAGAGGAGAATAAGAGAGAACACAAGGGTGTATTGATAGTCCATGAGGTACCTGTGATAGGAAGATCAAAGAAAGGCCATCAGCATAATTTGATATGAGTTTGAGTCGAGAAGGTCAGAGGCATAAAGGACTCAGGCATAACTCTGGCTTCTGGTGTGGGGAGGTGTATGAACACCAAACTCAAAAGGAAAATCCCCATTTGCATGTCTGTCCTCCCATGTGGCTTGAAACTTGTTGTATTCAGGACAATTGCGGATGATTCCTAGCTCTCCTCCTGGCTTTATTTCTAGCTGCCAAGTTACCGTAGGAGGTAAATGCAAGATGGCTGAATGATTCTTAGTTTGCTACCCATCTCCTGAGGTTTTGGCCCTCTGTGGAGCAAAGAGTCAGCAGAGAGGCACCTAGTCATGTTGTTGTTGTTGTTGTTAGGTGCCGTTGAGTCGAATCCGACTCATAGCGACCCTATGTACAGCAGATTGAAACACTTGCCGATTCTGTGCCAGGCAAACGATCTTATTTATGTTTAAGCCCATTGTTCCAGACACTGTGGCAATCCATCCAGTGGAGGGTTTTCCTCTTTTGCGTTGACCTGCCACTCTCCCAAACATGACGTCCTTCTCCAGGGATTGATCTCTCCTGACTACATGTCCAAAATATGTAAGACGCAGTTTGGCCATTCTTGCTTCCAAGGAGCACTCTGGTTGCACTTCTTCTAGGAAAGATCTGTTGGTTCTTTTGGCAGTCCATGGTATATTCAATAGACGTCTCCAGCACCACAATTCAAAAGCATCAATTCTTTTTCTGTCTCTCTTGTTCAGTGTCCAGCTTTCACAACCATATGATGCCACTGAAAATACCATGGCATGAGTCAGACACACCTTCGTCTTCAATGTGACATCTTTGCTTTTCAATACTCTAAAGAG